>CAUYRH010037084.1:0-21841 GCA_963574655.1 Perodicticus potto | reverse complement strand
AATTAAATTGGTTTTTGTTTTTTTTTTTGAGACAGAGCCTCAAGCTGTCACCCTGGATAGAGTGTTGTGGCATCACAGCTCACAGCAACCTCCAATTCCTGGGCTCAAGCAAGTCTCCTGCCTCTGCCTCCCAAGTAGCTGGGACTACAGGCGCCCGCCACAACGCCTGGCTATTTTTTGGTTGCAGCCATCATTGTTGTTTGGCGGGCCCGGGCTGGATTCGAACCCGCCAGCTCAGGTGTATGTGGCTGGCGCCTTAGCTGGTTGAGCCACAGGCGCCGAGCCAAACAACCAGCATTTATTTATTTATTTATTTGAGACAGAGCCTCAAGCTGTCACCCTGGGTAGAGTGTTGTGGCATCACAGCTCACAGCAACCTCCAATTCCTGGGCTCAAGCAAGTCTCCTGCCTCCGCCTCCCAAGTCGCTGGGACTACAGGCACCCGCCACAACGCCCGGCCATTTTTTGGTTGCAGTTGTCATTGTTGTTCGGCGGGCCCGTGCTGGATTCGAACCCGCCAGCTCAGGTGTACGTGGCTGGTGCCTTAGCCTGTTGAGCCACAGGCGCCAAGCCTTAAATTGGTTTTTGAACATTAAATCTACCTTGCATTCCTCACATTTGAGATAAAACCAAGTTGTTCCTGGTGTATTATTTTTCTATATATTGGTGTATTCAATCTGTTAATATTTTATGAAACTTTTTTTGTTTCTATGTTCATGTGGAATATGAATCTGTAAATTTTGGGGATAATATTTATATCATGTTTATGGTTGGCATTATCCTGGTCTCCAAATGAGAGGAAAAGTGATTCCTCCTCTACCTTCTGAAAAATTCTGTGTAAGATTGGCATTATATCTTCCTTACAAGTCTGATAAATTTGACTATTGAAACCATCTGGGCCTGGAATTATCTTTGTGGGAAGTTTGTTGAACAAAATTTAATTTCCTTAAAATTAAAGAGTTAGTATCCAATGTACTCAGCCCTACTATGAAGTTAATTTATAGCTTTCATATGAAGGCTATAACCCAATTATAGCACAAGAATATGGGGAAAGGGGCTTGGGTGGGGGGGAGAATGGGTGGAGGGAGGCTAATTGGTGGGATCACATCTATGGTGCATCTTAGAAGGGTACAGATGAAACTTACTAAATGCAGAATACAAATGTCTTCGTACAATTACTAGGAAAGTGCCATGAAGGCTATGTTAAACAGTTCGATGAAAATTTCCAGACTGTATATGAAGCCAGCACATTGTACCCTACGATTGCACTAATGTACACAGCTATGACTTAATAAAAAAAAAAAAAAGAAAAAAAATTAAAGGGTTAATCAGATTTTAAATTCGTATCCTATTTCAGTTCTGGTAATTTTTTTCATAGAAATTTCTTTATTTAATCTTCATTTTTAACTTATTGGCATAAAATTTTCCAATTATCTCCTTATTATCCTGGTGCCTATATGATCTGTATACATACAGATCTGGTTTTTGTTTTTTGCTTTCAATTTCAGCTGACTTTCACTCTTCTTAGTTTGAAGGTTTTTTTTTTCCTTTCTTCCTTTAGTATTCTCTTGCCCTTTGCCTCCCAAGTCGCTGGGATTACAGGAGCCACTACGATGCCCAACTATTTCTTTCTTTCTTTCTTTCTTTCTTTTTTTTTTTTTTGGTAGAGATGGGGTCTAACTCTGGCTCACTCCAACTCATGCTGGTCTCGAACCTCCGAGCTCAGGAAATCCACCTGCCTCGGCCTCCCACAGTGCTGGGACTACAAGCGTGAGCCACCACGCCTGGCCCAAACAGATCAGTTTTATAAATTTTATTTTCTTAGTCAATATAGTAGGCATTTTTCTCTCGCATGTGCTCTTTCTCTCTCTCATCAGTTGGCCTGCTGTATCCAGGGATTCCACATAAGCAGATTCAACCAATTACAGGTCAAAAATACCACCCTCAATACCCCCCCAAAAGATACCCCACTAAAAACGTCCAATAAAAATAATACACATTTAAAAAGCAATGTAGTATAATATAGCATTTATATTGCAGTAGGTATTATAAGTAATCTAGAGATGATTTGAATTGTACAGTGTTCACTTAAGAAAAAAATGAAATGTAAAGGAGTATGTGTGTAGGTCATTTACAAAAATTACCCATTTTATATAAAGGACTTGAAAGGCCGAATGCCATGGCTCATGCTTGTAATCCTAGCACTCTGGGAGGCCAAGGAGGGTAGGTTGCCTGAGTTCATGAGTTCGAGACCAGTCTGAGCCAGAGTGAGACCTCTATTCTAAAAAAATAGCTGCGAGTTGTGGCCGGCACCTGCAGTCCCAGCTACTTAGGAGGCTGAGGCAAGAGGATTGCTTGAGCCCAAGAGTTTGAGATTGCTGTGAGCCATGGTACTCGAGGGCAACAAAGTGAAACGCTGTCTCAATAAATAAATAAATAAATAAATAAATAAATAAATAAATAAAAAATAAAGGATTTGAGAATCGTGGGATTTTGGTATCTGGGGGGCACTGGAGGAGGTTTTCTGGAACCAATTCTCCATGGATACTGAGGGATACTATGTATGTCTCTATGTATATGTAAATAAGGCCAAAAACTGGTTCTTGGAGTATCCAGCAGAATGACTGGCTAAAACATAATTTATTCTTCAGTAAGTGGTGATTTGGAGATCGCTATTCCAGGTGGGGACAGCCATGAAGACTCTGGGCCAGTTTGTGTAGAGTCGTAGTGGAGAGAAACGGGAGGAGAGGCTGAAGGAATGATTTGGGTTTTCCTTGTTTTCCAAAGGCATTGATTGAGTTATTGCTGTCTGTGAATGTCAACTTTGGAAAGCTAGTCTGAAACCCCTGAAGATAAGGGGCCTAGTGATTGAAAGCCACGGAATATCATGACTCATGCATTTTTTTTTCCTAGGAAAAATTTAGGGAAAGTTATGTTGAAAAGACTACACATTTTCCTATTTTAAGGTTTTAAGTGATCTATCGCCCCTCCTTTGCCACCACTCTCTTCACTCTTCTCTGCCCTAGATAAATATTGATGAAGTGAATCAAATCCATGTTTTCCACTTTACAGCTATGAAGTCGCCAGACTAGGGACCCAAAGGTTACACAAACCAGGCAGGAAAATAAAATATACAAAGAAATTCAACAGACCAGCGGGTTTATATTTAAAATGTGTATTTTGAACACACTGCCTAGGGTATTTGTTTTTTTTTTTCTTTTTGGTGTCTCACTCTGTCGCCCTGGGTAGTGTGGTGGCATCATAGCAACCTCAAACTCTGGCTCAAGCAATCCTCTTCCCTTAACCTCCCGCGTAGCTGAGGGACTACAGGTGCCCGCCACGATGCCCGGCTCGGTTTTCTATTTTTCTTGCAGAGACCGGGTCTTGCTCTTGATCCACCCGCCTTGGCCTCCCACACTAAGATTACAGGCGTGAACTACGGTGCCCGACACTGCCAGATTTTGATGCTGTCAATTGTGGTTAGAGTAGTAACATGAGCCAAGCAAGAATAACAAGTTAGCATTTACCCATTTAAGTTTGGAAACATTCTGAGACTTTATTAACAGGCACATTTTACAAAGGAAGACAGCAGTCAACTGTTCAAGGTCACACAAGTATACAGTGCAGATGGGTGTATGAGCACCTCAGAGCAAGCTACAGGTGCGCTGGGAGGCCTATAAATGAAAGAAATGAACAGACCCAAGCTCCCCCTGGCCTCGCGAAAGCATAACTAGCTCGCCTGCACCGCCCGGGTCGGTGCGCAGGAACCAACTCAGCATTTCGCCCCGCGGCGCAGAGGAGGAGGTTAGGGGCGGGGAGAAGCCGCCCAGGCCCCACCCACGCTCCGCGCACATTGGTCTCCGACCACGTGCTTCGGTGGCGTCACGGAGTCCACGTCCCGGAAGTGCGCGCGGCGCAGACGGCGGGTTGGGTGAGCGGCCGCGCGCCGATTTGGCGGGCCCACCTGTCCCCTGCGCGGGCCGAGTGGGCCGAAGCCCGCTGTCCTGGGGGAAGGAGGGAGCGGGGTGCGGCCAGAGGCCTCCGTGGCATTGGGTAAAAGGGCCTCTTCATGGAGGTCCCCGTCTTTTCTCGTCTGGCTGCGGGCGCCTTCCCTCCCTTGCGGCCGGGTTCCCGGGGGCCTTTCTCGCTAAGCCTTTTTGCCAACCCCTACCGTGGGGGGCGGGGCGCGCCATTTCGGGGCCAGGGTCCCCAGCGGGGTTTTCCGAGTTGAGGCGGAGGTGGGAGGAAACCGAGTCCCTCTTCCCCATGTGACCTGGGTAAGGGACACGCGCTCCAGGAATGGAGTGGGCCTTCTCCACTAGTGTACGCGGTGGGGTCCCTTGAGAGCTGCTGCCTCCTCACGAAAGGCCACCTATGGGGAGAACCCCCGGGGTAATGTGAGAAAAGAAGGCAGGGCGAGGTGGGACTGGGGAGAAGGCACGATCGGGGGAAAGAATGAGGAAAGTGCAGGCAGCGAGGCCAAGTCCTGGGAAGATTTATCTTAAGTTCCTAGGAAATGCCTCTAAGTCTTAAATTTTGGGTGCTGGTGGCCAAGTGGGTCGATATCCGCCTGTGGCCATGACGTGTTCTGTAGGAGCCAGGTCTTTCAGATACAGTTTCTGGAACCCTGTACCCCTCAGGCTTTAACTGAAGCCTGCCTCTCAGGAGAGTTTTACAAGATAAGACAGTGGTTTGCCAGTAGAGCAGTAGTGCTCCCAAAGTGCAAAACCAGGCAGCTTACAAGCAGAAATCCACTAACTGCCCCTCAAAGTGTCACTTTGTCAGTTTTTCATCTGAGCAAGAGATTAGCTTCTCTCAGTTGATAAGTGGAATTGTAATGTGTCCCTTTACTTTCCCTAACTTTTAAATTTCATTGGTGTGTATGTGCATGTTTGCCTTGTAGATGCATGGTTGGTGACTTTCCAGATGCTGAGGTACCTGTATTCTAAGCACAGGCCAGTGCTGAGCTGTAGTTGGGGTAGGCTGAGTCTTCTGAAGCGGTGTCTGTTTACAATGAAGTTGCAGTCTCCAGAATTCCAATCACTTTTCACAGAAGGATTGAAGAGTCTGACAGGTGAGAGGATAGGATGCCTTGTCTTGATTTAGAAGCCTGTGTAAATGGAGAATCCCAGGGCTTACATTTTTCTAGCCAACATTCAGTTTCTGTTGTTGTCAAGCTAATGAAAGAAAGGCTTACTACTTACAGGTAATCCAAAACTATAGGCAAGGCTCTATAAGAGGGAAGAAGTTACTGCAGTAAAAAACAGGATTTTTCTGAACACTATGCCAGGAAATACTTTCCATACTTCACACACTGGTCTTATTGACACTGAAGCAGCCATACTGCTGCATTCCAAAGCCAGTGGGTAGTTAGTAGCACCTTCAGAAATACAGTGGGCTGTAGTACAGTGGTTCTTAACCTTCCTAATGCCCCCTAATCCCACGACCCTTTAATATAGTTCCTCATGTGGTGGTGACCCCCAACCATAAAATTATTTTTGTTGTTGCTTCATAACTGTAATTTTGCTACTGTTATGAATCGTAATGTAAATATCTGATCTGCAGGATGTTGTTACAAGGAGGTCACGACCCCACAGGTTGAGAACTGCTGCTGTAGTATATATATTGAAATATGGCTTAAATGGGGCTTTGCAGCTCTGGCTGTTCATTAGATTCATCTGGGGAGCTTTCAGAACAGACAGATGAAAATGTCTATTTTCATTTGCTATTTGTCATTTGAGGAGAAGACAGATGCTTAGGAATGTGAAGTGCATGGTCTGTGTAACCGAAAACTAGACAGCTGGGTTTTAGACTTGTGGAGTCTGATTTCAGAGCCCATCTGTAAGGACTAAGCTCTGTTTTCTGCCTAGGTATAAGTGCTTTCTGAGAGAAGGAAATGGGAGTTACTTTCATTGTGCATATGAAAAACTTATCTAGGAACAAGGGGATTGGTTTTAACCTGACTAGAGCAGCTGTGGCCACGGGTCGTATCAGTATTGTATGTGGGACTACAGCTGTGCATCCCCACACCTGGCTAGTTTTATTTTTTGTAAGGACAGGGTCAGGCTGTGTTGTCCAGGCTGGTCTTTAACTCCTGGCCTCAAGTGATCCTCACCCTTTGACCTAGGCCAGGATTACAAGTGTGAGCCACTGAGCCTGGCCTACCTGTTGATTACTATAATTTCTTAAACATTTTTTTTTTGGAGACAGAGTCTCACTTTGTCCCCTTGGGTAAGAGTGCCTTGGTGTTATAGCTCACAGCAAGCTCAAACTCCCTAGTTCAAGTGATCCTCCTACCTCAGCTTCCTACGTAGCTGGGACTGCAGGCATTGCCAACATTTCTATTTTTAGTAGAGACGGGGTCTCACTCTTGCTCAGGCTGGTCTCAAATTTCTCACTCTTGCTTAGGCTGGTCTCAAATTTCTTAGCTCAATCCACCTGCTTTGGCTTTTCAGAGTACTAGGATTATAGGCATGAGCTATCATGCCCTGCCATCATGCCCAGCTTTTAATAATTGTGTGTGATTCTTTTTTTTTTTTTTTTTGAGACAGAGCCTCAAGCTGTCCCCCTAGATAGAGTGCTGTGGCATCACAGCTCACAGCAACCCCCAATTCCTGGGCTCAAACGAGTCTCCTGTCTGCACCTCCCAAGTACCTGGGACTACAGGCAACAGCCACAACGCCCAGCCATTTTTTTTGGTTGCAGCCGTCATTGTTGTTTGGTGGGTCCAGGCTGGATTCGAACCTGCCAGCTCAGGTATATGTGACTGGCACCTTAGCCCATTGAGCCACAGGCACCGAGCCTGTATGTGATTCTTTAAACCTGACTTTAAGAGCTGCCTTTTCTTCAGTCTGAGAAATGAAGCTCTAAAGAAGCTAGAGTCTAAATCATGTAGTAAGATAAAAGTAGTGGTTGTTTCCAGGGTGTCTTGTCTTTAAAAAAGACTGGCACATGAGAGCATGGACCTTTCTAAAGTTGACTTTTTCTAGGTTATGGTAGAAGTGGCAAGAATAGAATCTTTCAGTGCATTTCTCAACAGTTAGAAAGTCAAAGACTTGGATGTCCTGGTAAATGTCTGTGTAAAAGGCATAAAAATACAAAAAGCCTTTGCGATGGCTACTGTGTGGTGATAAATTCGGTTTGATCCTACCATACCAGTTCTCAAATCTTAAAATCTGCTTTGTGGTATGTCAGATTAGTTTTAGTGTGCAAGAATTTGGGAGGTTAGGAAAGTATATCTGTATTGTAGTCATATGATACAATTTTCGTCAGGTTATTTTGTGTATTTTATTTTTGCTTTTGGTTCAGTACAACCATATACTGTTAGTAGCATATAGCATTATTTCACTGTTTTAGAGATGAGGTTGAAATTCTGAATGTAGGGGATTTTTGCCTGAACTACATGATTAGTGAACAAGCAAGGACTTCTTTAGTCAGCCCTGTTGTGGTCCAAAGTTACATAGTCACTGCTGTGTGACAGCAGTGCTCAATGTTATGTGATGTCAGAAAGTCTTATCACTTGGGGCAGTAGGAACAACTGATCTCTCTTGAAGGTTGGAAGCTCTTGGAAGAGACTTTTTTCCTGTAATACTCGTCTTCCCAGCTGCACCTCTTACTCTTACTCACCATTGTTGATCCCATCCTAACCTCTAACCTTCAAACTTCAAAACTGGAAAAGGAAGAGGTTTGTGAAAATTTAATTGCAAATTAACATTAAAAATATAGGCAACAGGGCGGTGCCTGTGGCTCAAGGAGTAGGGTACTGGCCCTATATACGGAGGTGGTGGGTTCAAACCCAGCCCCTGCCAAAAACTGCAACAACAACAATAAAACAAACAAAAAAAGATAGGCAACAGGCTTGGCACTTGTAGCACAGTAGTTATGGCGCCAGCCACATACACTGAGGCTGGTAGGTTCGAATCCTGGCCCATGCCAACTAAACCAACAATGACAACTGCAACAAAAAATAGCTGGGCGTTGTGGCGGGCGCCTGTAGTCACATCTACTTGGGAGGCTGAGGCAAAATAATCGCAAAAGCCCAAGAGTTTGAGGTTGCTGTGAGCTGTTACGCCACAGCACTCTACCCAGGGCGACATAGGAAACTCTGTCTCAAAAAAAAAAAAAAGGTAGGCGACATTTATAGCAGTTTTCTGATACATTAATGTGTGATCTTTTGGATTGTAAATGAGAATAACTAACAGTATCTTACTATCATATGTGGCAGAGCAAATTAACATAGTTTTAGAATGATGAGATTCTGCATTTCTTGAGTTTTAGGTTTACATTTACAACCAAATTTAGTTGCATTAGATGTTATTTTCATGCAATATGTATATAATTTTTTTTTTTTTTGAGACAGAGCCTCAAGCATGACCCTGGATAGAGTGCAGTGGCATCACAGCTCACAGCAACCTCCAATTCCTGGGCTTAAGCAAGTCTCTTGCCTCCGCCTCCCAAGTAGCTGGGACCACAGGCGCCCGCCACAACGCCCAGCCATTTTTTGGTTGCAGCCATCATTGTTGTTTGGTGGGCCCGGGCTGGATTTGAACCCGCCAGCTCAGGCATACGTGGCTGGCGTCTTAGCCCATTGAGCCACAGGCACCGAGCCTGCAATATGTGTATAATTTTGTAAAGTTTTTTGCAGTATTGAATGTATCCCTGTTTTTGTAAGATTGAGGGTATCAGTAACCGAGGAATAAAGGAGTCTTTAAGCTTGATAGTCTCTAACGTGGGAAAGAAATTCTCATACCCTGACGGGAGTGCAGCCATTTTAGAGAAAATCCTCTGCCTCATTGGGTGAGTTGTGATTAGATGTGCCGCAACTCCAGAGTATGAAGTGATTAACAGGTCAGAAAGCAGCAGCCCCCTCCCCAGACTTCTGGAATGCTTCAGGGACAGAATTTCTGGGGAACAACCTGCCGGTGTCCTGGCCCTAGAGGTGAGCACCTGCGTGGTAGGCCAGGCAGCTGCCCTGACATCGACATCAATGGGAAGAGAATGACTCCTGTCACTTTTCCCATTTCAGGAAAGCTTTTTGCACTTGTGTGGTAGCTGAGCTAACTCCTGGTCAGACTCCACTCTGCCCTTTCCTATAATAAAGCCTTTCCTTATCCCTGGACTGGGCTCCTCTCCCTGCAGACTTTACCCTGTCTCTAGGCCTAAACCTCTCATCTACTGTTCTAGGTCAATGGAAAGTCATGCCTTTCTTATAATTTTTATGACTCCTATTTCACACAGACAAAAATTTCTTCATCTGCCTTCTCATTATATTAAAATGTTATTTTTTTTAAATCTTGAATTGAGAGTTTTTGGCAAATGTTTTAATAACTAGGGCTAATCATAATGATGAAAAATTAAGTTCTAGATCTTTCTGTAATGAAATTAATTTATTGAGTGACTTTGAGCTTATAATTTTATTTTAGTAAACCCAACATGAGAATCTTAAAACAGTGGTTATCTGTATAAATCCAGTCTTGACCCAGTCTTCATCCCATTATTTAAAGTAGGTTCAAAAGAATGCAAAATTTGCCCTTTATCTGCTTTCCAAAACAGTTTCTTAGATACTGCTTTAATATGAAGAAAGAAAACTTGAAAAAAAAAAATAAACCCACTTCCCAGTGAAGCCATTCTTGAATAGCTAGAATATCACAGTGCAGTTCCATCATGAGCCAAGTTGGTACAGAGATGAATAAGGTAAGTTTTCTGCCCTGAGAAGCAGGGAAAACAAAGACATAAACAAGTAATTTTAATATAATTAGTATGTATAAATATATGCTACACCAGTGACTTAGAAATTCACTTAACTTCACCTTCAGGAGAGGCTTTCTGAAATGAATCCTAACAGATGAGTGTGAGCTAGATTAGTATTTTTCCAACTGGGTAGTAACTATTAGTGGTCCATGTCAATTTAGTGGTCATGACCAGCACTTTTTAAAAAAAGAGAAGAGAATGTGTTCGATTGCATGGTGTGTGTAAGGGTAAGTTTTATCTCATGAAACTTGTTTACCGCATAGATGACATAAGTATGCGTGACTGCTATGTGAATGCCTTTCCTAGTGTGGGTTATGGACCCACAAGTTTGACAAGCAGTTGCTAAGCTAGATGAATAAGTCGGGCAGATGTTTCAATGAAGTGATTCACACAAGCAAAGTTACAGAGGGAATACACTGGGAGAGTTTGGTGCAGGTGAAGTGTGATGCAAAGTTTATGAGCGCTGAGACAAATAGGCCATAGATGCCTTTGTACATGTATATTGATTGTGCTTGGAGAGGTTAAGAGGAGCATTTGCATAGCATGATTAACCTGGGGCTGTAGATCTCTGTCTGGATTACGGAGGGTGATTGGGGAGTGGTGTGGTATTGACAGTGGGTCTTGATTGGAAATGTGACATTGAAGGAATATGCACACTTCCCCTTAGAGATAGGGCTCGTGGAAGTGGTTTGTGGGAGAGCTAGCTTTTAATGAAGGCCAGATGGTGAAGGAAGGGAACATTTGTTATTTTTAAGCAAATCACTGCAGGGAGTCTGCAGTGGGGCTAGAAGGTTTGGGAAGAATAGGTAGAAAAGGTGTGTGGGGAGGACCAAAAAAAAAAAGATATTGGGTGAGGCAGAGGCTTTTGTCGTGAGTTGTGATTAGATGTGCTGCAACTCCAGTGTGTGATGAGATTAGCTGAGTGCTTGTCCTCCAGCCAAAGACCATCTCCCATCCCCGGAGACACCAAGTTGAGTTTTTTCTCATGTCAGTAAGGAAGAAAGCTGACCAAGGAGAACTTCATGGCATCTCGGTAAGAGGGTTTTAGAAAGGACCTGTCAGAGGATTTGGGCTTGTGTTAAGTCTTCCTGGAGAGATTTCAAGGCAGTGGGGCTTTGCAGTGGAGTAGATACTCTCAGAAAGCAGAATTCTGTGATTCGGTGTCTTAATAATTCTTACCTAAAAGTTGAGCAAAGTGTAAGACTAAACCTGATTGATAGGCAATTAAGGAGCTGTCACTCACATTAACTATTACAGGATGGGTCTTAGATAGTGTTCCTGTTTTGTTTGTGATCAGATGATTACAGTTGTCTTACTTTGTCTCCATCCATGGTGGCCACAGAATGGCTTTGTCTGCTGTTGATGTTCTGTGAAATGATTTGTGTTCCATAGGACACCGGGGCCTAGTTGTGATGGGACAACCTGTAACAATACTAGCTTAGCTAGTATTAGGCTCATTTTTGGATGTCATTTTCACTAGGTTCCATATGGCGTCCTTTGGTAATGAGAGTATCTTGTAGTGCTCTTTGTCTTATCCTGTAGTTACAGAGGAATCAGCTGTGTAGTCGCTTATAGTAGCTCCAGTGTTCATATGGTTCTACCAAGAGCACAGCAGTGAGTTGGATTGAAACATCATATGCAGATTATTTCTTTCTTTCTTTTTTTTTTTTTTTGTAGAGACAGAGTCCCACTCTATAGCCCTCGGTAGAGTGCTGTGGCATCACACAGTGCACAGCAACCTCCAACTCCTGGGCTTAGGCGATTCTCTTGCCTCAGCCTCCCAAGTAGCTGGGACTACAGGCGCCTGCCACAACGCCCGGCTATTTTTTTTTCTGTTTTGCAGTTCGGCTGAGGCCAGGTTTGAACCCGCCACCTTTGGTACATGGGGCTGGTGCCCTACTTGATGAGCCACATATGCCGCCCTGCAGATTATTTCTTGAAGGATTCTTTGCCATAACATTTATTGTAAGTGGTATAATAGGCTAAGGTTGTCTGATAGTTTCATAGTTTAATTCACGAATTTACTGCCTCAACATCTATATGCAAAGAGAAATACTCACAAGAACACATTACCATTTCTCAATTTTGTGTGTAAACTGGGTAAAATAATTTGCTTTTCTCTTTGGTAATAATTCAAATTTATATTGATGACGTGGAGGCACTGTGGAATTTTGAATTATTTCCTGAATAAGCAAAGAACAATTCTGCAAGTTTCCTGCTTCCCACAGTTCTTACAGGCATTCTGCTATAAGCAAGTCATTTGACATTTTGGGGGCTTCTCATCTTTCATATGAAAAGCCTCAGTTAAGTGATCTCTCCTATCCTTACTGGATGGAAAAGCCTTGTGAATCACTTCTGTAATTCTTAAAAGAAACACATTGAAATAAAAATCTTTCTCTCATCTCAGAATTATTTGTCAAAGAGAACCATGAATTAAGAATAGCAGGAGGTGCAGTGAGGGATTTATTAAATGGAGTGAAACCTCAGGATGTGGATTTTGCCACCAGTGCTACCCCGACTCAGATGAAGGAGATGTTTCAGTCGGCTGGGATTCGGATGATAAACAACAAAGGAGAAAAGCACGGAACAATTACTGCCAGGGTGAGTGAAAAGCTTGACACTTTGTTAATTGCATTGCCTTTTTTTGTAATTTTGAAACATTTCATAATTTTTTTCTAGTTAAAGTAAATAATGGAAAGCCCGGTAAGAGAGTCGTCTCTACCTTTCTCTTTAACCCTGCATCCTCCATTGTCACAGCCGTGTTTAACCAATTCTTAGGATACCTGTTACCTTCCCATTTCTAAAAAGATCTTTATATGCTGCAGGCTTTTTTTTGTTTGTTTTTATTTCCTAGTTTTAAGATGCCATGTATTGACTTCCTACCAGGGAGGAGGATTTAGCTTTCATATCATACACTTCTCCACGATAAGCACA
This sequence comes from Perodicticus potto, assembly GCA_963574655.1. Taxonomy (NCBI): domain Eukaryota; kingdom Metazoa; phylum Chordata; class Mammalia; order Primates; family Lorisidae; genus Perodicticus; species Perodicticus potto. Next base: position 9,157 of record CAUYRH010037084.1, on the reverse strand, counting down.
TACAATCCTCCTCCTGCTATCTTTCTAGTATATTTACATGTATCATAACTTTTGGTTAAATCAATATTCAGGGTTTAAATTCATGACTTTGTATTATTTACAGCCAGATTGTGGAGTATGCTATGATTATATTTCTTGTGTTGAATGATTTTTGTTTTTCTGGCAGTTAATATCATTTTCCTTTTACATAGCTTTCTGTGTACCACTAATTATTTCCTGTATTCTGTGATGGGACTGCATAGTTCCTGCCAGAATGCTTAAACACATCAGTCTTGAGTTTTCTCTCTCTTTTTTTTGTTTGATTTAAATTGGAGACACCTTACTTGGTGTTGTCTTCCTGCTCCAAAATGGACTTTTAGGAATTTCCTTGGCCTCTCCTTGTTAGAATTCCTGTTTCTTGGATCCCATTCTTAGTTTATGGCCTCCAAACCTAATATATGTACTTCAAAACCTAAGGAAGCCTTATATATGTCTGAAGATATTTTTAGTTTGCCTCCACAGTGGGTTCATAGTTTTGTTGGTTATAGGTTTCTAGGTAGTGAATAATTTTCATTCAAATTTAAAGACTTTGTTTTCTAGCTTCTGGTATTGCCACTAAGAAGTCTGATCCAATTTAGTTTCCTCCTTTGTTTAAAACCTGATTGTTATCCTATCCTTTTGTAATCCTTTCTTACCTTTATATCTCTTTTATTTAATTTTTAAAATTTCAAGATATTTGGGTATTTTTGTTATGTGGGATACCTTAGTATAAAGCTGTTCAGGGCTTTTGGTGAGCCCATCTCCAGAATGGTGTCCATTGTACTTGATAGGTAAGTTTTTATCCCTTACTTTTCCCCTAGCATCCCCCTTTTTAGTTTCCAATGTCCTTTATATCTCCTGCCCATTTGTACCCATTGTTTAGTTCCCAACTTATTATTGAGAACATGTGGTGTTTGTTTTCCATTCCTGGGAGATACTTCACTTAGGATAATGTTCTGTAGTTCCAGTTTCTGCAAAAGACCTTATTTCATTTCTTTTTATGGCTTAGTAGTACTTCGTGGTATATATATAACACATTACTTTCTCCACTCATGGACTGATAGGCACATAGGTTATTCCCTATCTTTGCAGTTGTGAATTGCACTGTGATAAACATTGTAGTACTTTTGGGTACCCTTAGGTAGATACCTAGTAGGGGGATTGCTGGATTAAATGGTAAGTCTGTTTTTAGTTCTTTGAGGAATCTCCATTTTCTTTTTCATAGAGGTTGTACTAGTTTTTACATTCCCATCAATATTGTGTACGTGTTTCTTTTTTTTTTTTTTGCAGTTTTTTTGGCCAGGGCTGGGTTTGAACCCACCACCTCCGACATATGGGGCCAGTGCCCTACTACTTTGAGCTACAGGCACTGCCCTATAAGTATTTCTTTTTCACTACATCTGTGCCAACATCTGTTTTTTTTTTTCCTTCATTTAAAAAATTTTTAATAGTGGTCATTCTGACAGGGATAAGGAGATAGCCCATAGTGGTTTTAATTTGCATTTCCTTGATGATTAGTGATGTTGAGCATTTTTCATGTTTGTTGGCCATTTGTCTATCTTTTGAAAATATTTTGGTCATGTTTTTTGCCCATTTTTCATAGTCTTTTTTTTCTTGCTGATTTGAGTTTTTGGTAGGGTCTAGGTATTAGTTCTTTGTTGGATGTGTATCATGTCAGACAGTTAAGTTCTCGAATTCATCCTAGAAAAAGTGCTACATCCTTCATTGCTGAATATCACTTTGAAATACTCCCTTTGGGAAGCTCTGCACTGACATTAGCTACTAGTTCATCCTTCGAAGTACTTTTTTTAGGATGAGTTCACAAACTTAATTGCCAGACCTCATAAGATGACAGCTTTGATGGCCATTCCAGAAAAAGAGAGTTTCAAAATTGTGTTGACGGGTAGACTAGGTCCTGGTGTCAGTGCATAGCTTCCCAAGGGGTGTGCTTTGAAGGTGACCATGATGGTATTCAGCCGTGAGGTATGGAGCACTTTTTTAGGATGACTTCGTGAGCTTCATTGTCCAACCTCATAGTGTGTGAATAATTTCTCCCATTCTGTGGTTGTCTATTTATTTGTTGATTAATTCCCTAATTGTACAGGAACTTTTAAATTTTAATTAAGTCCTATTTATTTATTTTCATTGTTATATTCACCACAGGGTATTGGTCATAGAGTCTGTGCTTAGGCCAGCGGCTAGAAGAGTGTTTTCCTCTAGAATTTTTATGGTTTCAGGTCTTAAATTTAAGTCAAATCTATCTTGAGTTCTTATGGATTCATCTTTTAATTTGAGGATGATTTGGGTTGCTTTCAATTTATTTTTCATTTTTTGTACAGGGTACTTTGTGGGACCTCTTAGTTTCTTTTATAATTTCACCTCCTTTGTTAAATGTCTTCTTTGGAAACTCCTATTAATTAGTTGCTGGGCCACTGGGACTCATCTTCTAGTTTTATCTTTTGTCTATTTTCTGTTCTTTTTATTTTACTTTTCCTTAACTTCGTTTTACAGCCTATTATATTTGCAATTTTGTGGTCTTTTATATTTTTAAGAAGTCTTTCGTAATATATTTATTTTGAAAGCTCCCTGTTCTTGTTTCAGATGCAGTATCTTCTATTTCCCTTAGGATATCAATTGTAGTTGTATTGACAATGTGTTTGTTTCCTCTGAGATTTTTCTTTCAGTGTTGCCTTTCTTTAATTCTGATTGTTAGCATTTTATCACCAAGTAGAGAAAGAGATGGCAGTCATGTTGATTTTCAACATGTTGATTAATCTCGATTTCCTTGTGATGCTTCATTTCCATAATCATCTGTTGCCTTAAGTTCTGATCATTTTTAGTTTATCTTTTCTAGAGAGTTAATTCTTGGCTTTCTTCCTGGTTAAGAGAGGCATTCTGGAGAGAAGGAGATGTAATTGTCTCCCATAATGTTTTTGCTTTTCAAACCCTTTTCTGATCCTTTCCCTTCAAAGATACCTTGTGTCTCAAAATTCTTGAGTTTTGGAATTCTATAGTGAGAATGTAAACTCATGGCATGACTTATATTGCTCATTAGTGGCTTTTACTTCCTAAGGAAGAGATTCCAAATTCCTGCTTGGCATGGAGAATCTTTTGCTTTCTACCCCTAAATGCTAATATGCTGTCAGGAATACTCTCTCTTGCTTATTTTCTTCTCTCTACTGCCTTTGATATCTTTTTAAACTTCATTTGAAATGTTCTCACTACATTTCAACATAAGATCCTACTTATTTTTCAAGACTCAGTTCAGATGTCACTGTATCAGAAAGCTACTCAACTTTCCCAGCTGGAGGTAATGTCTCTCCCCAAGATAGATGTAACACTTTATTATTTTTTTTCTTTTTCTTTGGTGCTATGACTTAGGTATGAACTGTGGTTTCTGTAGACACTGTAATACTTTTTTTAATTTTTTAATTTTTTTTTTTTTGTAGAGACAGAGTCTCACTTTATCACCCTCGGTAGAGTGCCGTGGCGTCACGCAGCTCACAGCAACCTCCAACTCGTGGGCTTAGGCGATTCTCTTGCCTCAGCCTCCCAAGTAGCTGGGACTACAGGTGCCCGCTATAATGCCCGGCTATTTTTTTGTTGCAGTTCAGCTGAGGCTGGGTTTGAACCCGCCACCCTCGGTATATGGGGCTGGCACCCTTCCCACTGAGCCACAGGCACCGCCCAACACTGTTAATACTTTAACTTCATTAGTGATTATCAGTAAAGGAGTTGAGGATCTGTTAATTGTATTTCTTTATCAGTCCTTTGCTCAGTGGTATACATGCCATAAACTGATAATTGGCTCTTTACAAATTAGAGCAGTTAAAAAATATTTCAGAGAATAGCTTGATTTGAAATTACAGAATAAAAGTACAGTTTTGAGGGCTCCTCCCATCGTATCTACCACATCACTTAGCAGTATTGACACATTTACATGTCAATTCATATTTTTAATGATCATGGGTATTTTTTTAGAAAATATTCTGTAGATCTGTTTTTGAATATTATGGGTGTCATTCTGTTTGATGTTTATGTGTAGTAGTTGACGTTAAAAAAACATTAACTGTCAGGGCTTACAGCGCTGTGCCTTAAGAAAGACAGACTTCCTCTTTTTAATTCATTGATACTGAAAATGTCTTAAAAAATCTCTTATAGGTTCATGAAGAAAATTTTGAAATTACAACACTACGGATTGATGTCCTCACTGATGGAAGACATGCTGAGGTAGAATTCACAACTGACTGGCAGAAAGATGCTGAACGCAGAGATCTCACTATAAATTCAATGTTTTTAGGTAATATCTTTTCAAGTAAAACCTGCGTTCTGTAAATGTTTGCCAACTTGAGAAGTTACATTAGTTTCTTCTAAGAGACAGAATGTGTGCCCATATCATTACAAAGAATGGAATCTGAAGCCAAAATCCCTAAGTTTAAATTCTGACTCTATCATTCACTAGCCATAAAATGAAGGTTTTAATAGCTTCGTTTGTAGGGCTATTGTGAAGATAAGGGATGTTAGTAATTATGAATACTTAGAACAGTGCCTGACACATGTATACATTCATTCAGTGTTAATTTCTTAAAACTGCATCTAAACATTAACATATCAGGGAAGGAAAATGCACATACACACCCATGCATGTTCATATGCTTCCCCCCACCCCTGCATTGCGTTTCTGCTGCTGCCCTGTCTTTGTTAGGTCCATTTCTAGTCTTTCCTCTCTTACGGTGCCCGTAGCATATACTGGTGAGTGGTTTGAGTGCCTTTTTTATAGGGAAGCCTACACACAACTTCAAATTCCTTTTTAGCTGAACCTGTTCACAACTTCAAATTTCTTTTTGAGTGTTGTATTTTAGGAATCAATTGTCAGAGCTGCCATATGAGGTGAAACCTGTCACCGCAGCAGAACTTTTTTTGTTGATGAAAGTGATGGGAAAATCATGAGGGTGGAGAAGAATTTGGTTACTGTTTTGGTACATTATTGATGTGTCGTATTTTGTACTTTAAGTTTAATATAAGCCCTTTATGTTAAAACTGGTGAAAGGGTGAAGTAATAATAGGATTTGCCTCATGAGATGAGGAAGAAGTTTGTAAGCCAAGGTAGGATCTCTTGCTCACTAATGACAAATGCTAGATCTAGGGTGCCTGCTAGGTTCTAGGTACATCAGTGGGCACCTGATAAACTTTATGAAGATACAGGAAACTTCATAAAGTAATTGTACACATGGAAAACTGAGACTCACAGATGTTAAGTTCCTTAGTTCACTTAGGAACCTTAGAGCCTGGTTTCAGCCTGTTGCCAAAGCCTAGCCAATTTATCACCATAGGGAACCCAACTGTTACATGTCTTCTCTCAATTATGTAGTCAATCTCCCAAGTATTTATTTCTTTGTACATTATTCATACTTAAAGTGCTTCAACTAGTGCAATTAATTTGTGTCAGGCACTGTTATAAACACATTACATAAATTTATACTTCCTGATAATCCTATCAAGGAGATACTGCTATTTAATCCATGATAATTTGTATAAAGTTGCACAGGTCATAATTGTAGAATTAGGATTCCAACTCAAACAGCCTGGATCCAGAGGTCATGGTTTTGACCACTACATTATTCACTGTTTATTTCATCATTATGAAATAAACTCAGCTTTATTTCATATTTTTATCCACTGTATGGTGAAAGAATGATGTTCAGAGCGAAATAAAATGCATACTGATATGAGGCCTACTGATCCTTCCCCAGTTTTCTGCCCATTTTTTCAAGCCTAATTGGATCAAGCATTCAGTTGTAGCATTTATGGTTGGCTGCTTTACTTCCCAGAGCCTTATTTATGCTTTTGTCATAGTCCTGTGACTTTTTTCTCTCCAAATTTTGACCTTTCCATTAAGCTCACCACAGTGTCAAGAGTTATCTTCGTTAGGAGAAAATGTTAAGAAAGATAAATGATTTACTGCTTTGTGATCATATTTTTGTCTCTTTATTTTCTTTTTCTCTTCATTTTCTGTTATGTCTTTTTAAATCTGGAGCCTTTTATATTTGCCATATACATCAAGAGGGTTCACTTTTTTTTCATTTTTTAGACAATCTCACCATGTCACCCTTTGGTACAGTGCTATGACACCACAGCTCACAGCAACCTTAAACTCTTAGGTTTAAGGGATTCTCTTGACTCAGAAGAGGGTGGGTTTAAACCCACCAGCCCCAGTGCATGTGGGTGGCGCCCTAACTTGAGCAACTGGTGCTGAGCCAAGAGGGTTCACTTTTAACAATTGCTATATGCATAAAACCATAACAACTTGGGAACAGTTCAGCATTAAGTCTGACCTTACCAATATTTGTTGCTTCTGGGAAAATCAGTGAGCACTCAAGTTCAAGTAAAACTAAATTGATAAAAGGTGTTTTTCATAAGTAATGACAGTGCCTTCTTTTGGTGATGTCCCAGAGTGAAGTATGTCATGGGATCACTGACCTCCCCATTTGGATGGTTGAATTGTCTCTCTTTTTGCTCTAAATTTTACTCTTTAGGGTGACCAACTGTGTGACTTTGCCTGGGAATGAAAAATTACCTGGGGGATGTGTTATTTTCAGTTCTAAAAGTAGGAGAGTGCCAGGTAAACCAGGATGAATGGATTGCTGTACTAACCTGAGGTTTTATGTACCTGTATATAAAATGAGTTAATTGGTCACATTTTTTTTCTTTTAGTTGAACATATAAGAGAACATATTATAGTTGGGATTCTTGTTTTGTTTGTTCTGTAACATTTTTGTGAATGGATATGTTTACATGGCTTAGAAATCACAAAGTTTAAAAGGATATAAAAAGAAGTTTCCTACTCTTTACTGTTGCCAATTTCACCACACCCTTGCTAATGATGTTGTTATACATTTGGATCTTTGCCAGTCTGACAGAAATCAGGAAAATGCTATCTGAAAAGATAAAGGTTGAGAATCTTTTTTTTTTTTTCCTTTCTTTTTTGAGGCAAGGGTCTTGGTCTGTGGCTGAGACCGGAATGCAGTGGTGTCATCATAACTCAATGCAGCCTTAAATTCCTGGGCTTAAGTGATCCTCTTGCCTCAGCCTCCCGAGTAGCTGGGAGTAAGGAATTTACAGGCATGAGCTATTGTGCTTCATCCAGAATCTTCAGTTATTAAGAAACTTCTGTATTTCCTTTATATATCTTACCCATTTTTCTATAGTCTTTCATTTATAAGAGCTTTTATGTATTATGGAAATTAGCCATTTGTCTTTATGATCCGACTTACATGTATTTTTCTCACTGTCACAATAATGTGTGATGATGGTTTTGGCTATGCAGGCATGTTTGAATTTTTTTATGTAGTTTAATTATTTCTTTGAAGACTGGTATTGTGTTGGTGTTTTGTTTTCTTGGTAATTAGAGTTTGAAAGGTTTTGCCCATCCTAAGATTAAACCTTCTTATTGTTTCTTCTATCTCTCTTATTTAATTTTTCTAGATTATTTTGGCTGTTGTTCATTTTCCCATATTAATTTGAAAATCAGCTTGTCACTTCATACAGGTCTTGCACATGTCTTGTTTTTTCTTGGATACATTATATTTTAGCTACCATTGTAAATGCAGCTTTTTATTCTTTCATTTGATAGTTGATATATATGAACACTATTATTATCTGTATTTTAGTTTTATAGGTTTTCATACTTTGCTAAATTTCTGTTTGTGATAGTTTTTGACTGATTTTTTTTGTTTTTTCCAATCGTTACTCTCCAGTAGTGACTTTTCTCCCCTTTTTTTCCTAATAAGGTTTTGATGGCACCTTATTTGACTATTTTAATGGTTATGCAGATTTAAAAAATAAGAAAGTGAGATTTGTTGGACATGCTAAACAGAGAATACAAGAAGATTATCTAAGAATTTTAAGATATTTTAGGTAAGAATTTTAAAAAATTGTATAAAGACAAAAAGTGATGAAGTTTTTAATATCATTATCAGAACACAATACAGGTCACATGAAACACACTGCAGGTCAGTGTGCAAAATAGTGACATTCCAAGTGTCATTTCCAGTGGCGCCTTGCCCACCTTTTATAAGTGAGATCATTACTTAGATTCTTCTGATTGTATTTTTATTCCCAGAACATACATACATACATATATATACACACACACACATATATGCTTATTCCATTCTATGTGATCTTTTCTATAATTCTGCTTTAAATCAGTTTCAAAGATGCTGAATTTTCTTTGATTAAATGATATTTTCTCCATTGATCAATTCATTACACAGATGTTTGGGCACTTTGAATACAGGGGAGGTGCTTTGAACATGGTAATAAGTGACTTTCTTCATGTGGCTTACGTGGTGGTCATGGAAATTTGTGATGCCTCACAATAAACTGATATTGGTGGAAATAAATACCTGTTACATGACTAGTAAAACAATCATACTTAAAACTTGGACAAACAACTATAATTAGTATTTAATTTAGATTCTTAGTGAACTGAATTTAAAAGGTATTAGTGGTAGAATGGGTATCCTTAAGGGCTGCAGTTCTGAGTTCCATGAAATACACTCCAGGGTCTGCAACTAGGTATGTCGTATTTGAAAGTTTTAATGCACACAAACAGATAAGCTTTGAGGGATTTTAGATAGTTCTGTGACACTCCAGTCTGGTTTGGATGCCTTTACAGGGATGCTTTTTTTCATTCACTCTAAGTGCCATTTCAGGAACAGCATTTGATGGCCATTCAGAGCAATCTCAGTCATTTGGAAGTGAAATTGAAACCTTGGGGGTTCTACTTCTTGCTAACCTTAAGATGATTTGTATTTTATTAGGTTTTGGGCTTTCTCATCTGGGAAAAAAGGAGGTAGAGAATTGACCAGATGATTTCTAAGGTCCTCCTAGACATAGCCAGTTCTGTGTTGTTTTTCATTAGATGTGTGGGACTGATACCAGTAAAAATAGATGTGATATGCCAATACAGTGCTAACAATGAAGATTTCTCTTATAGGTTTTATGGGAAAATTGTAGATAAACCTGGTGACCATGATCCTGATACGCTGGAAGCAATTGCAGAAAATGCAAAAGGCCTGGCTGGAGTATCAGGAGAAAGGATTTGGGTTGAACTGAAAAAAATTCTTGTTGGTAA
>CAUYRH010037080.1:0-55326 GCA_963574655.1 Perodicticus potto | reverse complement strand
GTGAACTGGCTGGCGACCTGTAGAAGATTGAAACTGGACCCACATCTTTCACCATTAACTAAGATAGATTCTCACTGGATTAAAGACTTAAACTTAAGACATGTTTCATGTTATTCTTATATCCCTTGATGATGTTACGTTTGCTAGGAGTTTCCAGGCTGTGAACAATACCAGTTTGCTAGAATTTCTTAAAGCCACTATTTGGCTGTCTGATTCAGAGCTTGTGCTCAATAAAATGAGATGAAATAAATAGTATTAGCTAATTTCATCTATTTTGATCAATGAAGATAGATGTTCTCTGTTCTGTTTGCTACTGTGGAGCAAGTGCTTACTCTGAGCTTAATTTCACCTGATCAATATGAGAGTTTAGGAAAAGCAAAAAGTTAGATTTAGCTCAGGGATGGTGACCTGGTAGGAAAGAAGTCATAGTTCCTCAAAGTAGGCCGATAGATAGTTCTGAGGATTCCAACAGTGATACCATGTCAGAGCATAAACAGTTCAAACCAGACCGACTAGACTCAGGATAAAGAATTGCCCTCAAATGGGGGTAAGATTTTAGAAGTGAATACAGAGAGAGGGAAGTTGTCAGATGCAGAGCAAGTTAATTCTTTGCATTTCCAAGAGTCCCTCAAATACAGGGGTTTTTGAGAAGCAAATAAGGCCAAACTCACAGAAAATGAGCCTGGTAATAAAACATGCCCCAAGGTAGGAGGCTGAACTTAGGGTTGGTGTCCCTGCTGCTTCCACAGCCACCTAAGCCTTGGCAGAGACTGAGAAATTTTGGTAAGGATAAAGACACAAGCAGCAGAAATCAGTCAGCTAAACTGTCTCACCTTAAACCTGGCAGGGAAAGGTAGCAGGAAGAAGCTCTCCTTCTGTTTAAGTTTCTCCCGAAGTATTGGTATACACCAGACCGCCCAGATGCAAAAAACGTGTTGGGCCCAAGGAAGTTTGTATTCATGGCAGAGACACCCAGGGAATTCCTGGGCTTTAGATAAATCAGTGGTACAGTAGAGCTTGAGAGGACCCCAAATCTGGCCAGGTTTGAACAGAGGTAGAGCAGAGTCATCCCAGGAACTAAATTTGAGGATAGGTGAAGGGAAGAAGGTCAGTGAGATAGGGACCAAGTGGCAGAGAAATCTAATCTGCCTGGTGAAAAGTAGGCTGTTCCAGAAGGGGGAAAGGAAAAGCGTTAAGGACTAAGTTCCTAGTCCCCTCCCCACCCCAACCCCAGGCGTCTTTCTAGGCAGGAAACAGAAATCTCAGGGTCAGTTGGACCCCATTTCCAGATGATTGAACTCTAGAAGGAGCAATGGGTTGTAACTGAGTCCTCTGAGGGGTATCAGGCCACTGGTTAGAGCTGGAGGAGGAAGCTCTGATTATATTCATCTGGGGTCCAATGGCCTAGACATTCATGGAAGTACTTAAAATCCACTATTCTGTTGGAAATATTGTAGCAACTAGGGCACAGTGCAGAAAAAAATTGTAAATCCAAAAGCCTTCTTAGGTGGAGTTGAGGAAAATCAAGGAATTACTAGCTCGGAGAGTCGTTGGGTCACAGCAGGCTCGTGCGCCTCCCGGAACTCTGCTGCAGGGTGTGGGGGTGGAAGGGGTTACGCCCCAGGACCTCACCATCGCGGGATGGAAAGCAGCCCAAATGGCTCCCTCACCTAAGGGCACCCTCTGGAACGAGCTGTCCGGTGACAAAGGCAGACGCATGAGCCACGACGCACAGTGTTTTGGAGACCCAGGAACTTGGCATTCATGGAGAAGCAACAATGGCACCATTTGCCCCGGCACCTTGACAGCTTGTCGGCAGTGGGCAGTGGGGTCTGCAAAGCACAGGCGAAGCAGAGATTTTAAATGTCACCCCAGTGGAACCAAGTAGAGCAACATACCTCGAAGAGGAAGGCAAGGAAGGGCGATCACGCGCGCGGCCTGGCTGAGGGAGCGCGCTCCCCTCGGCGTGTCCGTTCCTGCCCGGGCAGAGACCGGGCGCAGGCGACGGACGAGCCGCGGACTGGTCAGCCGAGGTGCAGATGCTCGGGCGGGGCGGGAACCGCACGTGGGCCTCCTGAGACAGATGCGAGACAAGCCCAGGATAACAAAAGCAGGGCTTTTCCAGGAATTTTTCACTGCCCACGTGCACATACCCAAGTGAAAAACGGAGAAATCTCTGCTCACCCAGGCTCTTCCAGACACAAGGCAACTTCTTAAATACTCGGTGCTGCGCATCCCACACGTAAATCCTTATCTTAGGAGAATTGTTGGGTGTGAGGTGTGTGTCCACAAGGAGGGAACCGAGTGACTGAGGGGAAGTAAAAGGGCAAGTCGCTTCCTTTTATCTAAAGAATAGAAAACAGACGATTAGACCACTTCCCCCCTCCCATGACGTTAGTTTTCATTCCATTAAAATGATTTCAAAAACACACGAAGATGTGCGGTAAATAAAAGATACCTCCCGAGAATCTAGTCTTATTATCTCACTTTTTTGAAACAGATTTTGTTTCTTTTTTCCAAAAGTTAAATGAGGAGATAACTGTATTTTCCAGAGTAAATTCAATTTTGGAGGAAAAATAGTATAGTCATCCTGCATATTAGTGGGAGATTGGTTCCAAGACTATGACTCCCAACTCACAAACACCTACCTAAATCAAGCTTTTTATACAAAATGGCATGGTTTTTGCATGTGACCTATGCACGTTTTCTCATAAACTTTAAATTATCGTATATTACGCATAATGCCTAATACAATGTAAATGGTATTAAATAGTTGTTACACTGTGTTTCTTTATTTATATTATTTTTATCATGTTATTCTTAATTGTTTTTTAAAAAATATTTTTCCATCAGCGGTTGGTTGAATCCTCCAGGCAGAACCTGTGGATGTCAAAGGTCAACTGTACTTAGCACAGTCAGGTGCAGGGTCATAAGTGTGGAGAGAAGAATAATGTGGTTTGAGTGAGCCCACAGAGCATTTCTTATTAGTCAAAAATAAAGTCTCTGCTTTCCCTGTGAGTTAAAACACTGCAGCTCCTCGTATATATGAACTTATTTTTTAGAGAACATTCAATAATTCAGCAATCACCAGTCATCAGTCAAAGCTCAAATTTTCCCTGTGTGGTAGGCTGGGTACCCAGCTGTGACTTTAGGGTAACTATCAGAGCCTGCTAAGTTTTCTCCAGGTCAACAGTTCTGTCTGCCATGAACTGGGAGTCAAAACATAAAGACGCGCCATGAAGTCAGCTCTATATTCCAGTCCTGTTTTCTTCCCCCTTCAATGGATCCCCTAAATCAGCCTCTGTTTTCGATCTGTTCTTCCTCCAGGAATTATTGCTTTAATTTTTGATGAAATCTGTTATCAGTGTTTTCATATATTAGTATCATTCTTACTATGCATAATTTATAAAGAATCCTATAGTATAGAATAATGCACTTTCATATAAATCCAAGTCTATACAAAACAACTAAAACTAGGAAATGTCATCGTAAGGGGTAAATGTTCTGTAACTGCTCGAACATTAACCCATCTCCAATTAGGCAACTGTGAAGCACATGCTTTACTGGTTCTTTGTATGGTTTCAATCTTAACGTTATGTTCTCCAGACTTTCTAAAATGTGTTCATGATAATGACATAACTTCATTTCTGTTTTGTTATTAATTTCCCTTTCATTGAGAAAGAAAAACCAAATGGTCTTTAGCTTCTTTCCATTGGGTTGAAAAAGGGTCAGGTCTGTTAGCCTAAGAGTTTAATATAACTTTATGTGACATTTAAATCAATCCATTTTCAACATAAAATATTGGAATGTGTATATTTATAGATTTGGGGACACTTGAAGAATCTGGAAAAGAATTTCTGACCCTTATGGACCATGCTTTGAGAAAACTGAATCTATTCCCAACAGCTGGTTATCAGGACACGTCACACCTCAAGCATTCCCAGCATGAAGAAATATCCTCACATTTTGATTACATTTTCTAGGAGTTATTCATGCAATGCCCCCCAGAAAAGGAGACTAATGCCAGAATATTGTCTTAGTTTTTCTAGTGAAATAAATCTCAAGAAATACAATCAAGATGCTGTACAAAATTATCTTCTTCTATTTTTCAATTTTTAAAGCTGATTAGTTTTTGAGAATTGCTCTTTTTGTATGAGTTAATTAGGTGTATCCATCACTGGGACAGTGTTCATGACTTTCTATTGATATGTAGTAATTGTACGTGTGTCTGGGAACATGGGATATTTTTCTCATTCTTTTCAACATCCCTGTGTTTCTTTAGAATTATGATTTTATTATAGCCATATATCATGCTAATTATTTGAAATAAAAAAGAAGAGCAAATATATTAGAATCCGAACTTCATGCTTTATTCATCTTTATCTTATCTACCTCATTCTTCTTGTCTTTTCACCTACTCCCAGCTGGACTTTTTTATTTTTTAATCTCCTAGTATTATGCGAAAGTCACAGGTAAGGTTCAGAATCATGCTAAGCTTTGGTGATAATGCAGAGTTTTCAACAAAAAGAGGAGAATCACTAACAATAAACAATATTTTGTTAGGTCACAAGATTTCCATATTTTTAAAGTTCCCTTTCCATATGAAGAGAATTTCAGTAGACAAGAAGGTAGAAGCTAAACTGAAGCTGTCCCTTTGGAAAGAGAAACTGGGCACCTTCTCCCGGAGGCCAGGCTGCAAGAGAGAGCACTGTTCCTTCAAGTTGGGTGGCCTCTGAGCTGGACCTGTCTGGAAGCCTACATTGGTCAGCATAGCCTGACCCAGTGAACAAGCTGTTATGGTGAGGTTTAATGTTAAGAACCTAATGCTCTTATGTGCTAAGTCTCATTTTCCAATATTACTTTTGTCACTATAAAGTTAACATTTTTCCTTGTTTATCAACTGATAGACAACTTAAAAAAAGTGGATCATTGGGGGCAGCCCCTGTGGCTCAAAGGAGTAGGGCACTGGGCCCATACACCAGAGGTGGTAGGTTCAAATCCGGCCCCAGCCAAAAACTGCAAAAAAAAAAAAAAAAAAAAAAAAGTGGATCGTTGAGCCTCCTCAAACAATGTATTTTGCTTTGACCTTCAACCTCACCCTGTCCTGCTCCCACCCTCATTCAAGAGTTCAGAACTAAGAATCCAGAAATAATCTTAATTTATATTTGGGGAAGAGCCGATTAAAGTTTTAATTCTTCAATGAGATCAGGTTACATTTCATAAAATTCTCACTTACTACTACCCAAAATCCTCATAGGTATAGCAATTTCTCTCTCTTAGTTATAAAAATTAGTCATGACATCCCATGAAAGAAAAACAGAGTTGAAAGATGACTATTCATTGAAGCATTTTATAAACGTTTATTTTCTGGAATTGAGTGAGCCTGAATATACTTCATCTCCAGGTGACTTTCTGAGCTCTGTAGTTCTACCTGCTATAGCTGTAAAAGACTTAAACAGGGTCCACCACTCTCACCACTCACAAAAATTAACTCATGCTGGATAAAAGACTTAAAAACCTAAGGCAGGATACTATAAGAATCCTAGAAGAAAACGTTGGGAAAGCTCTTTTAGATATCTGTCTAGGCAAAGAATTCCTGAAGAAGACCCTAAAAGCAATCACAGTAACAACAAAAATAAATAAATGGGAGCTGATCAGATTAAAAAGCATCTGCACAGCCAAGGGTATAATCAAAAGAACAAATAGACAACCCACAGATTGAGAGCAAACCTTCTCATGCTGACCGTCTGATACAAGACCATCAACCAGAATCTGCAAAGAACTCAAGCAAATCAGCAAGAAACAACCAAACGACCCCATTAAAAAGTGGGCAAAAGACATGAACAGAAACTTTTCAAGCGAAGATACACTAATGCCTAAGAAACTTATGAAAAAGTGCTCAATGTCTTTAATCGCCAGGTAAATTCAAATCAAAACCACAATTAGATATCACCTAACTCCAAAGAGAATGGCTTGTAGCATGTATTTAAAAGTCCCCAAACAGATAATGACGTTGATGTGGAGAGAAAGGGACTCGTATACACTGCTGGTGGGACCAACCGCAAACTAGTACAACCTCTGTGGAGAGACCTCAAAGAACTGAAAGTAGGCTTACCTTTTGGTTCACCAATCCCACGACTAGGCGTTTACCCAAAGGAAAAAAAGACTTTTTATCAAAAAGATGCTTGCACTCGAATGCTTATAGCAGCACAATTCACAATAGCAAAGCTATGGGAACAATCAAGTGCCCACCCGTACATGAAAGGGTTATTAGAATGTGGTCTATGTACCCTATGGGATGCTACTGGGTCATAAAGAAAAATGGCAACTTAGTATCTTTTGTGATAACCTGGATGGATCTGCAGACCATTCTTCTGAGGCAAACATCTCAGGAATGTAGAAACAAACACTTGTACTCAACACCAGCTTGGAACTGATCGATCAACACTTCAGTGTACACAAGGCATTAAATCCCAACGAAAATCAAGCTGGTGGAGCGGTGAGGTGGAGATGGGTAAATTCACACTTACTGGGTATGTGCACACTGTGTGGGTGGGCACACGCTTCTAATCTTGATTCAAATTGTGTAAAAAAGCAAAGTATGTAAATAAAACACAAGTGTCCCCTAATATCCTAAAATTTAAAACAAACATTAAAAACATGTCCTATGCCAGAACTAGTACCCATAATCTATCAACACGGGTATTAGAATGACTAAACCATAACCGTACATGAGGGATAGAGGTCGATAGAGGTCAGAGTCATCATTGCTGCTATTATGGGCTGTTTAGACACAAATAGCCCACAAACAGTCCATGGAAACTGGAACATGCTATTTACAGGTGTAATAGGTCTGCTCCTTGGAAAGCCAACGTCCATTTCCCTTTTCTGCCATAAAGACAATGACGCTTTAGGAAGAGGCGAGAAAAGATAGCAAAGATGGCAAGAAAAGTAAAAGGCAATTCCATTCAGCTGGCTTAGGGGGGTCGTGGGAATAAAAGCGAAAAGGCAAATGTAGTGAAGGAGAGAGTTGGAAACAAGACGTTACTTACTGGATTGCTTCTTGCCCCTCAGACTTAGATCAGAATGAGTGAGGATCATTAGCTATGTGGAGAGACACGGCAGGCGTGGGGACAGGTGACAGGGAGACAGAGGGCTGTAAATGTGGAAAGCTGGGATGAGATGGGCTCGTGGGCTGCCTACACATCGGTCAGGAGGAGGGATAGCAAAGCAAATGTAGATAAAGAGAGAGAATTCACAAGGAAGTTGTAGGGTCTGAATTAACCGTCCAACCTCTCTCTCTCTCCTACAAGGATACACCCACAAGTTGTATTTTGTATTTAATTAAAATTTGTTGTTTATCTATCATCGGTATGTTTGATTTTACTGGCCTAATTGTTTAATGTTCACATTTGAATAATTGTCATGGAATTTCTACCCTAACAGGCCAAGAGAGCTTTATAGTAGTTCAGCAATACCTTTTCCCATCCCTCCTTCCCACTCGAGTAAACAGCTGCCCATCCTTCATTCTGGTGACAATCCTGAGAAAGAAAGGGCGTTCAATGCCAAGTCCTCCTGGCAGATGCTGCGGTGACTTAAGCACCGTCAGGCCCCTCTGTTGTTTCTATAACAGGCGAGCCCTCGTGCACCCTGGAGATCATTAATCAGAGAGAGGCAGGAACTAGAAATGGCATTCAGAGTCACCAGTCCCTCAAATGCATTTGGACATTGCAAGTGACATAGGTCATAAACTGGTGACTCAGTGAAGGCTCCGGGGATGCCAGGTGTCACCTCCTGCTGCATCTGGACATTAGCAACTCAGCTGAGAGCCTCTGGCCTGAGGGCCTCCGCCCGAGAACAGGGTACAAACTAACGGCTACTCAGAAAAGAGTGAGGGATCTCATGGCCTCCTTTAGGAAAATGCCGTGGGGCGCAGAATGTCATCTTCTCTTCGTCATGTTATCTCTTGACGAGGACTTCCAGCAGGCATGTAAAAATGCTATAATCCTCCAGCCTTTGTTTAGCAACTGCTTTGAAAAATCATCCTGAAACCTGTCAGTGGATATGTGATAAATTCTCTATTCTCAGTAAAATATGGACATTTTTAAAAAGCAAGGTATTTCAAAATTTTAAGTACTTATTAAGAAAGGCTTTGGATGACTTAAAACACCATTTCCCTATGATTCGTTTTCTACTGGCAGCAGGTGGGAGTTCTTACACTGTCCTGACTGTTCCGACAGCCTCTGGGTTCCTCCCCACGCTTCCAGACTTGCCCTGCTCCTGACCGTTTTCAGCCTCCAGAATGAATGAGTGGATGTTTGTGTGTGTGTGTGTGTGTGTGTGTGTGAATCCAACACTACCTCCCAGTTTCTTATCACATCACACTTGAAATCACGACAGGTGACATGGTCCTACATTAGCTCCCCTGACAATGCACATCCTGCTGTCTCCTTTCTTGCTCTGCCTGCCCCAGCCACACTGTCTCTCCGCTGTGCCTTTCCCACACCGGGCTGCTCCATGCACAGGGCACCTGTACTTGCTGTTTCCTTTGCCCTGCCTGGAATCCTCTTCCCTCAGATCTGGTCGCACTCACTTCATGTGACGTGGGTCTTTGCTCCAAATCACCTGCTCAAAAAAGAGGACGGACCAACGGCCTTCAGAGTGAACCCTCTTCTCACTCTATCCTCTTACTTTGCTCTATTTCTTTCAAAGCACAACCACTATCTGACATCACACTGTATGTGTTTCTTTATTTGTTGCATCCCCTGAAATAGGATAAAAGTTCTATAAGCTCAAGAAACTTGTTTGGTTCTCGGTGTATGAAATAAAGTAGAAGCTACTCAGTAAAGATGTATGGAATACTTGGATTTTATTTTTATTTTTACTTTTTTTGCAGTTTTTGGCCAGGGCCAGGCTTGAACCTGCCACCCCCAGCATATGGGGCCGGCACCCTACTCCTTGAGCCACAGGGGCCGCCCTTGGATTTTATTTTATGTATTGAATATGTGGGTCTTATTTTATGTATTGGATACATGGATTTTCTTTTACCTGCTGCTGTAAATAAAGTCAGTATACTTACGTGACATGACCTTGTTACTTTTTCTTTTTTAACTTTCAGTCAGCTATATCACTGGGAGACAAAACCTTATCAAATGAGTTTTATGTCATAAGTGTCAAGCCGGTTACTGACTATTAGTCAGAATTTAAACTATATTAGTCTTTGTGGTGAACCTAATGAAGAATTGGTTAAGTTGATTTTCACATAGATTTTCCATGGTGATGGAATTTGATTATGTCATTTGTTATAAAAATCGTAAGCCAGAGGTTACATATGGTGTCTACTGGTGGAGTAGAAACCAGACAACACTGAGAAAGGTTATTCCTCTTTGACCTTCCCATAACTTACTTATATGTTCTGGTAGCAGATTTACTTCCTGCTTATATTTTATTTATTTAATACAAAAAACTAATATTTCCCCAACAGTATAATAGTGTATGTAGAGCCAAGTCTTTGGAGGTAGACTGGTCCTCTCCTAGGACACCAGTTCCAGCACTTACCGATTATACACTCCCACTTTCAACCAATCTCAGCCTTCTCATCTTTGGGTGGGTATCAAAATACCTACCTTGCAGTATTTGGGGGAGGGTAGTTATTTAATTAACACTTTATGAAGGATATAGCCTTCTACTTAGCATATGGTAGGCACTAGATAATTTCCTTCCCTTCCCTTCCCTTTTCTCTCTTTTTCTTCCCTGTACTTCCTTTTCCTTTCCTTTCCATTTTCCTCCTCCTTCCCTGTGCCTACACTAAAACCTGGCTGAGAAAATAAGGACTTATTCACTTGCATTTTTTCAGAGAATCTAGAAAAGTTAGTACATATGTTATAATAATACCAGAGTCATGGAATCCCTCAATTACTTGAATACTTTGTTAGACTAATTCTATGTTTTTGCATAGTGAGAAGGTTAGCAAGTAGGTATCAGTATTTTTTTTCTTATCCCCATCTCCACAAACACAAGATTGTGGCATTAAAGTTGTCAGTCGATGTTACAACAAGACTTGATAAATGAGACGCATTTGGTGACCTTGGCCGGAGAAATATAATTCTAATGAACATATCCTGATAAGAGGCTGCCTTTGCTCACTGCTAGAACTCTAAATCCAAGTACATGCCATTCCATTGTGTCTTTCCAAAAGACTCAGGGATTGTCTTTAATTACAGGGATCATAATTCACTGGTGGTGGTGGTGTCCTTAATCTGCTGAAGGTTTTCAGATATTTTGGATCAGTTGCTTTGTCTATGGATTTGAACATGTGCAAACTTAATCTAAGTTAATACAAACGAAGGCCTTTCCATATCAATCAGTCATCTCTCTTCTTCTACAAAAACAGCATCTTCTTATAATGATTGAAACTGGACTCCAACACTTTGATAAGCATTTACAAAATATAGCAGTGACGTGGCCTGTCTTCATTACTTAAAATTAATCTCAGGATACAGAGAATTAAATGTGATAGATGTTTTTGGTGAGAAAAAGAGAATTCCTGTTCAAATACAAATGATGACCTTTTAATTTGGAGCACTTGCAATTTCATAACTACATATCCCATTTGATACTTTATAAAGTCAGTCAAAAAAAACTAATGAAGGAATTATTTTTATTATTATGCCCATTTTAGAAGCAGAAAAGTTAGTGTCCAAATATTTAAATAACTTATCCAAAGCTACAAATCTCTGAGTAAGAGAGCTGAGGCTCCTTATCCAGTGTTCTTTCTAAGACATTGGTGGGTTATTCACCTAGAAACTCAAAGGTGGTAAGAAAGCACCAGCATGATATGGAAAACACAGGAGTATGAAGAAGCAATTTCTGATTGCAAGCCCCTGGAGGAAAAGAAAGAAGCAGAGCTGTCATCCAAATGGAGATTTACACACGGCTCCCCATTCTGTTCCACCCACACAGTCTCTTTGCCGTATCTTTAACACCCAAGTGCACTCCACTCTTGGGGCATTTGAGCTTGCTCTTCTCTCTGCTTGGAAGTCTCTGCCTTCAGATGCTGTCATGCTCACCCATTCACATGATTTGGTCCTTGTCCAAAATGACCTCAAAGAGGAAAGCCCTGATGGACGGTCTGAATGGCATGCTCTTCGGCTCCTTTATCCTCTTCCTTTGCTCTATTTCTTTCCAAGCACACTTGCTGTCTAACATGGTACTATATATTTTCTTTATTTGCTGCATCCCTGAAAATATGAAGAAAGTTCTATAAGACCAAGAAATGTACTTGGTTTCTGGTGCATGGAATTATGCAATAGAGGCTACTCAATTAAAATAATTCTTACAGAATAAAGGAATTTTATTTCTCTCATTGTCATAAATAAAATAAGCATCTACTTGATGTGATCTTTTTTACTTTGTTAATGTAAATGTTTAGGCAAATGTGTCACTGATACATTTATTTGTGTGTGAGTATATTTATATATACACATTTCTCAGTTCTGTCTGCCAATGGTGATAGTAGCAGTGATAATCTTGGAGTACATCATACCTAGATGATGGTTTAAAAATACCATTTTCCAATGAAGGGAATCAGATATCCTTTTAAGAATGTCTGATTTTAGGGTCCATGGTAGGAAAATACAAGTTGTTCTTCATGTATTTTTCAAGAAGATAAGAAGATTAAATGCAATCTGGCTGAGAGCAGTGACTTACACCTGTAATCCTAGCTTGAAGCCAAGATGAGCCTGTGCAAGACCTAGACCCCATCTCTACAAAACATGGAAAAATTGGCTGGCATTGTGGTGGCATTTGCCATAGTTCCAGTTACTTGGGAGGCTGAGGTAGATTTCTTGGGCCCAGGAGTTTGAAGTTGCAGTGAGCTATAACGATGCCACTATACTCTAGCCTGGGTGGCAGAGTGAGACCCTGTCTCAAAATACAACAATTAATAGAGTGATAGCTCAGTTAAGGAGGAGATAAAGACAGAAATGAATAGATTCCTCGAACAAAATGAGTGTGAGGCCACAAGTTATCAAAACCTGTGGGATACTCAAAAAGCCATCCTCAGAGGGAAACTCATTGCCTTAAATGCCCACATCCAGAAATCAAAAAGAGCACAAATCAATAATCTGGTGACTCATCTCAAAGAACTGGAAAAGGAAGAGCAATATAATTCCAGACCCAGCAGAAGAAAAGAAATAACCAAAATCAGAGCAGAACTAAATGGACTTGAAAACAAAAGAACCATTCAGAAGGTCTTTTTTTATATATATATTCAGAAAATTAACAAAGCTAAAAGTCGGTTCTTTTAAAAGTTAAAGAAAATTGATAACCCTCTCACAAGATTAACCAGAAACAAACAAACAAACAAAAATTAGTATCTCTAATAAGCTCAATCAGAAATGAAAAAGGAAAAACAACAACAGAAACCACGGGAATACTACAAATTATTATCTAATAAAACAAAAATTCTCTATGCCCAGAAATTTGAAAATATGGAGGAAATGGACAAATTCCTGGAATCACATACCTCCCTACACTCAAACAGGAAGAATTAGAGCTTCAGACCAATATCAAGCACCAAAATTGAAACAACAATAAAAAATCCTTCAACATCAAAAAAGAGTCCCAGACCAGAGAGTTTCACACCAGAATTCTACCAAACCTTCAAAAAGGGCATGTGCCTGTACTTTAGAGGTTGTTCTATAGCACTTAGAAGGCAAGAATCCTCCACAACTCCTTCTATGAAATAAATCCTACCCTGACACCAAATCCAGGAAAGGATACAACAACAAAATAAACCACAGGCAAATACATGTATCTTTATTGAATACAGATGCAAAAACACTTGATAAAATCTTAGCAAACAGAATTCAACTATACATCAAAAAAAAAAAAAAAAGAAAAAGTTCACTATGGGGCAGCACCCATGGCTCAAAGGAGTAGGGCGCCAGTGCCATATACGGAGGTGGCAGGTTCAAACCCAGCCCTGGCCAAAAACTGCAAAAAAAAAAAAAAAAAAAAAATTCATCATGACCAGGTGGCCTTCATCCCAGGGATGCAAGACTGGTTTAACAGATGAAATCTATAAACATAATTTCCTACATAAACAGGGGTAAAAACAAAGACCATATGATCCTCTCAATATATGCAGAATAAGCGTTCAACAAATTGAAGGTTTCTGGTAATCCTGTCAGCAAATCTATCTGCACCATTTCTGTAACAGCCTGTGCTCAATTCACGTCTCTGTGCCATGTTTTGTTAGGTCTTGTGATATTCCAAGATTTTTCATTAGGGTTATCTCTATTACGGTGATCAGTGACCTTTGATGTTACTATTATAATTATTTTGGAGTGTAACAAACTGCACCCATAAAAGACAGCAAACATAATTAATAACAGTGTGTTCCAACTGCCCCATCAATCAAACTTTCCCCTTCTCTCTCCTTGTCTTTAAGCCTTCCTATTCTCTGAGACACATTATGCTTGGAATAGACTCTGCAATGTAGGAATATTCTCTTCTTTGAAGGTTTGGTTGAATTCTGGTGTGTAACTCTCTGGTCTGGGACTTTTTTTGTTGTTGAAAGATTTTCTAATTGTTTCAGTTTTGGTGCTTGATATTGGTCTGTTCAGGAATTCTAATTCTTTCTGGTTGAGTTAAGGAGGGTAGTGTGATTCCAGGAACTTGTCTATTTCCTCTGTATGTTAATTCTACAGTGGCCCCTGAGTGCTGAAGTGAAAGAAAGAGTTGCCTATCTCTCACTTGAAATCAAAATGTAGAAATGATTAAGATTAATGAGGAAGGTACGTTGAAAATCAAGGTAGGCCAAAAGATGTCTTTTGCACCAAAAAGTTAGCCAAATTGTGGATGCAAAGAAAAAGTTCTTAGAGGAAATTAAAAGTGTTACTCTAATGAACACATGAATGATATGAAAGCAAAACAGCCTTATTGCTGATATGCACAAAGTTTGAGAGGCCTGCACAGATCAAACCTGCCATAAAATGCCCTTAAACCAAAGCCTAATCCAGAGCAAGGTCCTTTAATTAGGTGAAGGCCGATAGAGGTGAGGAGGTTGTAGGGAAAGTGCGTCAAGTCACCAGAGGTTGGTTTGTGAAGTTGAAGTGCAGGTGAATCAGGGAGCACTTGATGGAGGGGCTGCAGTAAGTTGTCCGGGATCTTGGTGAGATAAATGATAAAGGCAGCTACACTAAACAGCAGACTTTCCATGTGACAAAACAGCTTTCCACTGGGAATTTCATAGCTAGAGAGGAAAAATCAATGCCTGGCTTCACAGCTTCAAAGGACAGGTTGACTCACTCTCTCCTAAGGGGTTAGTGCAGGTGGTAACTTGAAGTTAAAGTAATGCTCATTTACCTTTCTGAGAATTCTAGGACCCTTAGTTATGATAACTCAACTGTCTGTGTTCTAGAAATGGAACAACAAAGCCTGAATAGATAGCACATTTGATTACAGTATGATTTACTGAATATTTAAAGTCTACTGTTGAGACCTACTGCTAAGACAAAAAAGTTCCCTTTCAAAATACTACTGCTCATTGACAATGTACCTGGTCACCCAAGAGCCCTGATGGAGATGTAATCTCTAATGGAGAAGATTAAAGTTGATCTATTCTGTAGCATATGGATCAAGTAGTAATTTTGACTTTAAAGTCCTATAATTTAGGAAATACATTTTATAGGACTAGCATGCCATAGACAGTTGTTCCTTTGAGAGATCTGGGCAATAGAGGTTGAACATCTGGAAGGGATTCACTCTTCTCTACGCCAGTAAGAACACTCATGGTTCACAGGAAAAGGTCAAAATACTAACATTAATAGCTGTTTGGAAGAAGTTGATTCCAAACCCATGAATAACTTCACTAGGTTCAAGACTTCAGTGGAGGCAGTAACTGTGGATGTGTTAGAAATAGCAAGAGAATAGAATCAAAAGTAGAGTCTGAAGAGGTGACAGAGTTGCTGTAATCCCATGATAAAACAATAATGGATAAGGAGTTGCTTCTGATGTATGAGCAAAGAAAGATGTTTCTTGAGATAGAATCTATTGCAAGTGAAGTGGAGATGCTATGACATGATAACAAAGGATTTAGAAAATTCCATAAACTTAGTTAATAAAACAGTGGCAAGATATAAGAGGACTGACTGGAATTTTGAAAGAAGTTCTACTGTGGGTAAAATGCTGTCAAACATAATTGCATACTATGGAGAAATCTCCTGTGAAAGAATTGGTCAATGTAGAAATTCCATTGCTATCTTATTTTTAAAAATTGCCACAGCCATACAACCATCTCATCCTTCAGCAACCACTCAGTTGGCAATCCTTCACAAGGAGGTAAGACCCTCCACCAGCCAATAGTTCACAACTCACTGTAGGCATAGATGATTGCTATCACTTTTTAGCAATAAAGAATTTTTAAATTGAGGTTTATAAATTCAATTTTTTTATTTTTTGAAAAAAATTCTTTTAAAGAAAAAGACAATCATAATATGAGTCTGAATGTGGGATTAAATTTGTTCATACTGAAGTCCAGATAAAACAAACAGGAAATTTGACATGATATTAAAACAAAAACTGAATGAAGGCAAACATCCCAGTGCCTGCCTTCCTCTATCTCATAATAGTATGGGTCTCATTTGACACTCCCTTGATTATAATCGGTAAAATGTCTCCAAATTATTGCATCATTGTATAGCACTTTTTCACCTAACATCTAAGAAGCTGATGCCTGCAAAAAAAGAAGAGGAAAAGAGACCTTTCCCCATCCAGTAGTAACCAGGAACAACCCTGCTAGGTACCAAGATCAAAGAAGATCAGAAGCATTCAGGGTGACATGGCCAGAGACAAAAGAGACTTTCTGAAAGTAGCTCATGTTTAAGAAGAGAGGGATTGGAATGTATTAGCATACTATCCCCCGAATCTCTTGAGAACACTAATGCTTGGTATTTATTTTATATACTTATATTTATTTGTTTTTCCTTTAGTGTTATTAATTTAAAAAGTATTTCTTTACTTATGCACATTACAAATGGTGAGCTTGGACTTAGCTACATTTCTTACTTAAGACAAACCCATTGGACTCCTTTGTCTAGTCAACATAATTAAGACTTGGCGTGAACATACACACACAAAAAAAACACAAAAAATACTGCTATCAAAATGCCATGCTAAAGAGAGCTTCACTGAAGTCTTTCGTCTGCTTTTTAAAAGCAAAAAAGTCATAGAAATTTCTGACTTGTTCAAATGCTACTGGTAAACAATGGTTTGGTTACTAATTTCTTTATAAACATGAGAAATGCCAGCTAGGCCTCTTATCTTCTAAAAGTGTAAAATGCCACCCTCCAACCTTCCCTGGTCTATGCCCAGCCTCAATTTTTACTGCCATGACAGAGTTCTATGTCTCAAGCAAAGGATCACCTTAGCAGAGGAAGAAAGCAAAAGCTACTAGTGACTATCTAAACCAAAACCCTGCTAACCAATTAGAAAGATGCACCTGTTAATCATCAAAGAGCAACTTCTACTATTATGCCAAAAATGCTCCCAAATATGGTAAAGGTTAGTTTTATTTGTGTCTCTATTTGTATATAGAAGTAGCCAAATTTCTAATTGGGTTGTCTTCTTAGAATGAGTTTTAAAGTCTGAAGTATATTTGCCTTGATCAGCTTCTCTTAATACTCGCTTTGCTTCACACAAGCTAAAAGTGGAACTGGGAACACAAGGATAATACAATACTTGTGTTGATGAATGACATTGATCACAAATGTTGCCAAAGGAGCCAGAAACAAGAGAGCAGGTGAAAGCACTTAGATGGAGCTGATAGGATGGATGCACATGCCCTGGGACTGCATAACAGATTTTGGAGTTATCTAAGATGGGACCAGGTAGGACTCCTCCAGGATGGGACCAGGTAAGACTCATCTAGGACAGGACCAGGTAGACTCATCCAGGATGGGACCAGGTAAGACTCATCTAGGAGAGGACCAGGTAGGACTCACCTAGGATGGCACCAGTTAGGACTCACCTAGGATAGAACCAGGTAGGACTCATCTGGGATGGGACAAGGTAGGACTCATCTAGGTTGGGACCAGGTAGAACTCATCTAGGATGGGACCAGATAGGACTTATCTAGGATGGTGCCAGGTAGGACTTATCTAGGATGGGACCAGGTATGACTCACCTAGGATGGAACCAGGTAGGACTCATCTGGGACGGGACAAGGTAGGACTCATCTAGGCTGGGACCAGGTAGAACCCATCTAGGATGAGACCAGATAGGACTCATCTAGGATGGGACCAAGTATGACTTATCTAGTATAGTACCAGGTAGGACTTATCTGGGATGGGACCAGGTAGGACTTATCTAGGATGGAACAGGTGCTCTTCCCCACTTGTTAGTGAAGATCCAGGTGAAAGAGGTTGGGATTGCTTCAGTTGGGATTGCAGTGGCCACAAAGTGCTAGATCAATTTTGAATAGTGGCAAATCAGCAGGTTTTAGACCTAGGGTAAGGACTAAGTCATCACCACCAGATTAACCAAGGTTTACATATGCACACAAACTGATGTAAAAACCAGATTTAACCCTATGCGAATAGCTTTTAGGGTGTAATAATACATGCTTCTAAAACGGAAGAAGAAAGTTCCTGGACACAGTTTCTGAAATAGATGATGAATGTCAATGTTGCTAACAGTCAAACCCAAGCAACTTGAACTTGGCAAATGCCTTCACTGAGAAAATGAGCATTGGTGAAAAGAAGTTTTGGTTGATGATCAAGTTTTCTTTTCTCTTTTCACTTGAAATATTTTTGAAACAGACATAGAAAGCCCTTGGTTGACCCAAATAAACCCTGTACATATCAGATTATTAGTCTCCTGGGTTACTTCTGGGTGCATTTTTGAGGATAGCAACTCTCTGAAGGCATTTTACAATTAGGGTTCTGTCATGAATGTGGTAAAAATGGAATTTATAACAAGGTCACTAATGGAATGTATTTGCCTGACTCATGCATATCCTTTTATAGGATATGCATGGCCAGACACAGGGTGTTATCTGCAGTGTTTCTAAAATTACCTCTCTGGAAATTTCATCCAGTTTTAAGAAACTTCAAAGAAGGAGGAGAAGAAATATATTTCTCCCGGGTGGCTCTAAAAACAGGTAAATAATTTTGAAATGAAAGAAAGAGAATCTCCTGGGAGTTGTGTGCAGGAATCTGTACTTTAACAATCACTTGAGGTGGACAATACAGAAAAATGGGGGGAAATAAAATTTAAAGGAAGACTTAGAAATAATAAGCTTCAAAAAATGCTCTATGCATAAGGAAAATATAAGTAAATGTTTCTTACATATTTTATATCTTAATGATAATAATAACTAGAAAACAAAATACAAACGGAAACCTTGCTCCAACTTGAAGGAAGAAACGATTTGAGTTGGCAACTGTTCCTTATAAAAGAGCGACCTTTTGCCCTCCCAGTTAGTGAATGATAAGAAAAACCTCAAGTCAAATATATAATTTTTTTACAGGCTACTTGAACATTTTACAAGATATTAAAGAATTGATAATTGTAAATATACAATGAACAAAAGATGGCCTGTTGGTGCGTTAACCCTTCAGGTGGATGCTCTGGTCCCTGGCACTCTGGTGTCTCTTTGCTACTGCACACTCCACCCCGACCTACACGGGCCCCATCTATTGCCATTCATGTGGAGAAAATGATATCATTGAACAAATTATAGAAAACCCCAGGCAAATGGCTTTTTTTTTTCTGTCAAATTTGGGATGTTTTATTTCCTTTTTAGGGCGTGTGAAAATTCTACTGCTTTGTAGTGATAGGAAGCTTAAGGCAGGAAGCCACAGAAAATAAAGAGAAGTGAAGTTCATGGTCATGGTCAAGTTGTTTTACTTCAAAATGAGGTGGGCCCCTGGCTCTCGAGCATCTGTGGAGCCTGTCCCTCAGGTCTCCCAGGGCAATTCTCCGTCATAGCACAGGTCAGACAACACAGATCAGAGGGGAGAAGCAGGTGCATCCAGCCCCAACTCCCAGACTCTGCAACCCCGGAGCCCTGCAGTCCCGTCCCTTCTGAAACAAGTAGATGTAGGAAAATGAGGAGAAGTGTAGATAGAGCCACACAGTGGAGAGTGGCCAGAGGCAGGGCTGGACAGTGGCTTTCAGTCTGATCCTTCCATGTCAGTCTACCGAAGCTGATGACATCAACTTCACCATCTGCCTTTCTGGGACGTAAGCCCTATGTCACTTCCTTTTATCCACAACAGAGATTTTTGGTGCACTGGCCCTGGGAAGAGAGTTATAACATAATCCACTCTTCAGTCTTTGCCTCAAACTTGATTGAAACATTTGATATTTGAAACAATTTGTTTGAAGCAGCATTTTTCAACATTATTATTATTATTTTTTTTATCTCACAGCACATTTGAACCTATAGCTAAATTTCTGCGGCATACTTAAATTATATCGATCAAAAAGAAAAGAGAGAGAGAGTTAGAGAAAAGAAAAAAAGAATACACTTACTGTGCTTTGAACTTCTTTCAAAAATAATTTAATTAATGAGCTTTTAAAATTTTTGTGGCTCACCTAAGTTCGTCCCCTGGTCCACCAGGGAACCCCAGCACACTGCTTGAAAAATCACCGGTTTAAAGACTAGGTTAGATATCCATTTCTCCACCTTTATCTCTGTTTCAAGTTATATCTTGAGAAAGCAAGCTAGCTCCTTACAGAAACGCCTGATAAAGGTTAAGATTTAATGTTACACCTTCAACTTTTATACAAGTGAAATTAAAACCTTGGGTCTATAACCGCCTATTCACTGTCTCTTTTGTAAGAATCCCCATGACAAATTCCTCCTAAGCTTCAGTCAGGAAAAGCTCTTTCTGTGGAGATATTTTAATAGTACTTTTATTGGGCAGGGATAAACTGAAAAAATCATTTTGTTTCTCATTTGAAATTGGCTGCCAGATTCACGGCAAAGCTTCTATTATAATATGCTCGCCTTCTCGCCCTCTCCATTTGGTTACTCATGCCTGTGATCTATAGATTACTTGTTTCAGATTCAACAGGCCTTGTAAAAAGGCCTTTGAAAAGTGCAGGTTCTTGAGCCTTACCTCAGGAAGTCTATGAAATAGGTTTATAAAGGGATATGTGAACGCCCCCTTGATTCACGCAAGCCCCGTTGCTAGGTATGTGCCCCAGCTTGTAAGTGTTCTAAGTGGTTCTGATTGGTCATTTAATGGTAGGAATCAGACTTTTCTTTCTTTCTTTCTTTTTTTTTTCCTTTGCAGTTTTTGGCCAGAGTTGGGTTTAGAACCGCCACCTCCGGTATATGGGGCTGGCGCCCTACTCCTTTGAGCCATAGGAGCTGCCCCAGACCTGTATTTCTTTTAATTGAGTAGTATGCCTGACATGAGATATTCACATGTTATCCATACATGTTCTTTTTTTTTCTTCAAAGAAGTAAGATGTTGTTTTAACAGATGACAAGAGAGAAGGAATAAACACAAAAGAAGATCTTATGCTGTAGAAATTTGTAAAATTATCACTAAGGTCACATTACCAGGGCAAAAAACACCATACATTTAGAAACCAATGAATTCTGCAAGGAAACCTCACTGTCTTTTTGCAGAAAGGAGTAAAACTTCAGAGTTCTACTTTCCAGGTACTAACCCAAAGGATATCAAGTTACTTAAAGCCTTCTAATGCAAAAGATTTTGTAAACTAACTGCAGGAGTATGATTACTAGATTGTTTTAGAGTTTACCTCTGCACATGATCTTTACAAACATCCAACCCAACCCAGGGTATAGCTGCTTTATAGTGAATGCCACTGGCAGAAAATCTTGGACATGTGTATGACAACATTGTTTTTCTCACACTATTGTTGATTCTACTGCATATGGACACAAGGTAAAAGTATAGAAAGTTAGCAGACAAGTCAGTTGACCAGAGCAAATTAAAAAAATAAATCATACAAAACACTGTTTTTAAGAAATGATGCATACTTTACAGCATAATCAAGATTACATAGTAGGTAATGTAGACTGAATTTATCTTTAAAACCATGTGAATACAATCTTATGTATCCTTTACCAATTAGTCTTTCGTTTTTGAAGAGTTCACATAGCAAAGTATCTCACTCTTCCAAAAAGAATTATATATTAAAAACAAAAGTCACTAACTTGTGGCAACAACTTGCCAAATAAGATTAAAAGTGAATACAAAATAAAAGGTAGTAGTTCATGGTTTTGAAATCTCTATCTATTTAGACTTTTGAAAAATAAAGCAAATATTTGTGAGTACAAATATTCGACCTCCTTTGGCTATCATAGAAGAATAGCCAAAATGGTAACAATGTGGGAATAATTGTAATTAAAAGAAAAATTTTAATGGCACTAAAAACTAGGGAAAGTGGCACCCAGAAGACACAAAATTCAAGAAGTGTCTGCAAGTGGAATCAGGAAGAAAGGAGATATTTAAAGGACGCCCGAAATCCCCTTTGCTAAGAATGCAACACAGCCTCCCATAAAAGCAGCACACAGACCAGGAGAAATTTATTTATATTTCCTATTTTTAAGAACCAAAAGTTGGACAGTCCTGAAAGAAGGAGGAATTCCTAGCACTGCTATAAATCCCAGTCAGCTGGGCAAGGAGGAGCCCAGTGAGCCCGCCATGCCTGAGGGAGGCCAACTCTTTGCTGGGCTGGTGAATGGATTTTATGGTTGGACGAAGCCATTTCCTCAAACAGAAAGAGCTAGAACCTATAATCAGAGAATATTTAGAAAATAACAATAATGAAAAATGTTTCACATAAAAATGTTGAGATGCAGCCAAAATCATTCTCCAAAACAAAATAGTGCCTTTAGCAGTTGAACAGGAAGGAACAAAAATAAATTATCTAAATATCCAACTCAGTAAATTAGAACTATAACAAGAAAAAAAAAAAAAAAACAGGAGAAGCAGGAAATAAATAGAAGCTAACATCTGAGTTTTTCCTTTTTAGTTTCTTTGCATGGAGAATTTCATTTAATCCACCCCACCTTATAAGATACTACTTATAATACTCAGTTACAGATGAGGAAACTGAGGTGCAGAGAGTCCATTTAAAAAGTGCAAATGTGGAACACTTAGTTACCAGCAAGAATAAATTAAACACAGAAAAGGAAATTATACATACCCATTATTAGGAGTGTGTATGTAGATATGGCTACAGATACAAGCATATTCACAATGCTTAAAGGGATATTATATTTGGCTCTCTTAATATTAAAAATATCAAAAAAAATTGATGAACTTTCAAAGAAAATATAAATCACCAACTTTGGCTCAAGAAAAGGTAAACAATCTCAATAATTAAATAATTGAAAATATTGCCAATAAATTCCTCAAAATAATGGCACAGGCTTGGATAGTTCTAAGGATGGGAGGATAAAGAATCAAATCTCATGTATTTCAAATTTCAATTGGCCCTCCCATATATAATCTTACTTCTGTCCCTTCCTTCTTTTGCCCCTTCAAATGTCTGTCATATTTTAAAGAACAAAACATTTCCAGAATTCACGGTGCCATTTCCAAGTCAAGATATGAGACTGAATATGTAAGTTAACTTCCTCTTTATCTAGGGGCTAAATTAAATGGTAATAAAAGAACTCAGAAGGTATATTCCTAAAACAACACGCCAAACAGAAAGGAGACTAAAAGTAGACAATGTTGCCTTTTTAGAACTAGAAGATGGAAGGTAAATTCTGTGCTGACCAGTGAGGCAAGGTTTGGCAAAGCTGGCCTGAGGTACCTGGCACCAGGCAGGAAGCCACCCCGCCTGGAAGAGCCCCAAGAGTCCAGCCTCAGGCCTCAGGGTGGGCAGGGACGGCAGGCAGAAGGGGCTATTTATAGCACAGCTAATGAAATTCAAAATACATAGAAATTGATCCGTCTACCAACCCTTCCTTCCTCCATTTCTATCACCTTTACACACAGAAGAGCTGGGAGACAGGAATTAAAATAAAAACTAAAGTTTATTAAAGCAAGAATAGACAGCTGGGGATGGGAGAGGGAAGGAGAGAGTGAGAGACAGAAAGAAGAAAAGAGGGAAGGGAAGGGAGGGAGGGAGGGAGGAATTGATAAACTGGGGAGAAGTATGAGGGCCAGTAGGGCAGAGGCCCATCCCGATAGCCCCCCTTACCCCAGCACTGGGGTGCCGTCCATTTAAAGGGGCGAGCCTGTCCTGCTCACGCTGAAGGAGCTGCTTTCAGCTGACAACCCACCTGGATAGACGAGGCCTTCAATCTGCCTCTCTGCTGCTTTATTCTTAAAATATTAATGGACAATACAAAAGTATTGGATATTTCCAGAAAATCAACAACATGAAAAACTGAGAGAAACACAAACTGGAAAATTATAGTAGAGGAAAGAGCAGTTGTTTGGAGGACAGGAAAGGAAAAAAAAAAAAAAGAACATTCTCAAAATCAAATTCTTCCAGATTACCTATGCTGGATGGAAAATAATGCTGTCAATCAACAAAACTGGTATACAGATGGTAGATTCAATAAAAATTTTTGCATCAAAGATAAATTTATTGAAGCTGATTAGCATACTGCAATTATGTGAGAGAACAGCCCCATTCTTAGGACACCCACTGAAATAGTCAGGGGCAAAGGCTACACACACACAGACCTGCACGCAACACGTCTGTGCGCTCTGCAGCCACAGATTTAACCAACTGCAGATGAAAATATTAAAAAATAAAAGGAAGGAACATTGTATCTGTACTGGTCATGTACTGACTATTCTTTCCTTGTCATTGTTTCCTGAACAGCACAGTATAACAGCAATTGTGGCAGCATTTACCTTGTGTAAGGTGTCACACGTGTCAGTAATCTAGAGGATGTGTGTGGGTTCTACACAAATACCGTGCCGTGTGACAGGTGCAACTTGAGAAGCCCTGGAGTTTTGTATCTTCAGGGCATTTTGGATCAGATCCCACACAAATACTGAGGGATAAACGTGTAAGTGTGAATTTGCATGTGTGTGTACAAAAACATACACAACGAGTCAGCAACCACACAACAGATGACAAGAGTCCTGGTGACAACAGATGCGTCTGATTCTGTGCAGAGCGCGCACACACGTCCTGCCTTCGTCTCCTGTTCTTGTAACTGTTCTGTCAGGGTGGATTTTTTTTTCTTTTATTGTTAAATTCTAAAGTTAAAAGTTTTAAAAAATCTACTTCCAACTCCAGTTTCTCAGGAAGGCATTGAAATATGTGCTCCCCAAAACTAGAAAAGTAAAACCAGGAAAATGAATCGTACAATACAAGGAACTGGAGCTTTATTACAGAAAAGAGGTGAACAAAATGCCCAAATAGAGGGGAGGAGGTCATGGCTGAAGGTCAGAAGTCTCAGAGGAAACAATTCCTTTGAGAAGTCAAAACTCATGGAATGCTTTACACATGCTATTGAATGACAATTTAGAAAATATGTGGATAATTGGGGTTTTAATTAGTAACTACACGTATATAGAGAAATAGGTAAAGAAAAAGTAAGTATTAACAACTAGGAAAAAGGTGCTTTGGAAAAGACAAGTTACCTTTAATTTTCTATGTGGCTTTGCTATAAAAAGTGTTTACATAGCAAAATAAAGTAAATGAAAATTGATCTCACAATACTGGGAAGATAGAGGGTGCATGTTAAATGCCTTGTTGGCGGGGATGGGCAAGAAGCTCAATTCCTTTTATTCTTTTTGGAAAGTCAAAATGGGGAAAAAATTAGGAGGCAGCAAGATGAAGATGTTTGAGATTTTTTAAAGTAAACAACAAAAGAATCAGCCAAGAAAATCAAAAGCCATGATTTCTAAAAGGTGAAATTGAAAAGGTGGGGTCAAGTGACAGTTTGCATAACAAACAGCATAACACTAATTGCTCCAAGCTCTGTGCATGTATAACTTGAACACAAAAATAAAATGAATGAATAGACAGCTGGTGACTGGGATGTAGGGAGGAGGAAGGGAGGGCAGAGAAGTTTGTGCTGAGCCTGCAGTGTGAGCTGCTGTCCACGCAGACCAACAGGAGCGAGAAGCTTGGGTGGAGGGTGAAGCGGGCACAGAGGCCTGCAGCAGGACAGGGCTGCTGGACGGAGGACATGGTACAAAGGGTGATATCCACCAAGTCCATAGATAATAAGTATGTTAGTAAATGCAGAAATAATATTTTAAATTTTTATTTCAGATTAATATGAGAGTACAGACAATTAGGTTACCTTGTTTGTGTTTGTCAGGTTAAAGGTCAAGTTGTAGTTGAGCCCCTGGCCCACGAGGTGTGCTGTGTACCCTTACACTGTGCCCAGTAGAGGAGACTCACCAATCCTCCTCCCCACACTTGAATTTAACCATGTCTTTCTCTCATGTGGGGGTGTGGGGGGAGACCAGATAACTTAAGGGAAGGAGAAGCGAGTTAAGCTTTGAATGCTCTGTAACTGTAAGAAACACCTGTGATATAACACCTGCCTAACACCTTGATGATAAGGGCCTGGGGAAGGGACTCAGCTCTCCTTATCATAAGAGCTCGAGCATGAGTGCTTGGCAGTCTCCACCCCTGTGGTGCAAACAGCCACGAGATCACTCCCATGAGTACCTGCAGGAGAGGTTAGTCTGGGTTCATTCATTCATTCTCTCACCAACTCGCTCTCTCTCTTTCACTCCTCCTGCTCAGAGGGCTGCCTGCTTGGTGCCCTTCTATGAAGACTGATAAGATTCTCTCTCCTACTAAGATTGTTTCTCTCCCCTGAAGAGCTGTTTCTCTCTCCTGCTAAGATGAATTACTCTCTGGCACTGGAGTTGATCCCGAACAAGGTAGCACAGCAGTTCGAGACCAAATGGTTAGATGGGCTGGGGCCAGAGACCTGCCAGTCCCAGCCCCGACAGGGGAGAACTGCTTTTCTATTGATTTCATATTAGTATTGAGTACATTGGATACTGGCTTCTCCATTCTTGTGATACTTTACTAAGGAGAATGTTCTTCAACGTCCTCCAGGTTAATATAAAGATGATTATTAAATATAAGGGAAACTTCAAGAATCTATGGAACAGAAATGGGGAAAAGAGGATGCCTTTGAAGAGCAAGACTCAGTGTGAGAAAGGCAGAAAAGGATACAGCCAAACTGCATTAAAAGCCTTTCCTTATGATTTAAATTTGTGTTTGTGCACTTGTAATATTTTTATAACAATGCAATTTTTAACAACCTATTTTAAAGCATTAAACAAGATGGATAGCCTTGCAATACATTTTGAAGATAGAATAACCCGGATTGCAATAAAGATGCAGTAATACTTAAATTACCCACCTACGTCAATGAATATAAATGAGAAAATCCTAATTAAAATATAGTACTGGTGAATTGGACTCAAAATGGTATTTTTAAAGTTAATATAAATTAAAGTTAATAAAAAATAAATAAAATGTGACTGTCTTAGTTTGTTTTTCTGTTACAGACTGGGTAATACATAAAGAAAAGAAATTTATTTCTTAAAGTTCTGAAGGCTGGGAAGTCCAAGAACACAGCATCAGCATCTGGTCAGGGCCTTTTCCTACATTGTAACACAGCAGAGCACCTCATATGGTCAGAGGGCAAGTGCATGCTTGTCATTCAGATCTTTTTCTCTTATTTAAAACCCATCTGTCCCATCATGGAGGCCCTACTATGATTACCTTCTTTAAAACTAATTACTTCCCAAAGGCCCCACTTCCAATCAGCATATAAATTTGGGGATTAAGTTTACATAAAATTTAAACCATGCA
Organism: Perodicticus potto; assembly: GCA_963574655.1. Taxonomy (NCBI): domain Eukaryota; kingdom Metazoa; phylum Chordata; class Mammalia; order Primates; family Lorisidae; genus Perodicticus; species Perodicticus potto. Next base: position 28,518 of record CAUYRH010037080.1, on the reverse strand, counting down.
TTCAAACCTTAGCAGTAACCATGCAAAGTTTCTTCTTGAATCACATTATTGATTGAATATTTGAAAATAACACAATGTAACATATAAAGTAATCAAAAGAAGCCAGGAGATCATTGCTCAAGACTATAAAATGACAATTGATAATATTAAATATTCTTCATATTAAAAAAGAGCTTTAGGATGACCGAGCAACCCCAGGCTTCCCTAGCTCAGGTTAGTCCTGAGCCCCTATATTTGTTTATTCAACAAATACAATTGGGCATGATGCCATGTTATGGTGATAGGAACTTCTCAGGGAACAAAACGAAGTCTTTGAACTTGTGGAAGTTACTTTTTGGTGAGAAAGTTCATGGGTAAATAAAAAGTAATATCATTTCTGGTTGCATTAAGTTAATAATAAAACAGTGTATGAGGTGTAAAGCGATGAGATTTCTGTTTTAGCTGAGTCAGTGATTTGCTGAAGCAGAGACATCTGAGGACAGAGGAGGATCTCATAACCAGGTGTGGGCATTGCAGGGAAAACCACAGCAGAGTCCCAGGAGGAGTGTGGGGAGCACTCGTGTATAAAGTTATGTATAAATAGAACCATACTATGTTCATCTAATCATTAATTAGGAAGTTAAACCATATAACTGGCAAAAGAGTACATCAGCAGAGGTGTGCCATGGAATACAAACCCAGTGGTGCCACTGATAATACAAAACATGCCAGAAGTTATTTCTAATTAGGGATAAAGAAATAATTAATAAGTATACTAGCATGTTGGTTGGATTATCTGGGAAGCAGAAGCTGAAATGGATTCAGAAGTGGAAAAGTTTTTTGGGGAAACACTTGGGAAAGAAAGAGTAGAAAGCAGGATTATGCAGCCTCCTATCAGACCCCAGGGCAGCTCCGACCCAAGCCTCTGCCAGCCCAGAGGGGAGCACTGGAGCACACTGGTTTGTTAGAAGAGTCTCTCATGGAGTGGAAAAAGCCCGGCATTTAGACAACTGTTCTGCCCTTCATTGGCTGGGGGCCATCCCAAGAAGAGGGTGACCTGCCTTGCAAGCTGAGGTACAGCCAGAGGCTGCCCGCAAACCACACTCCTCCTGCTCAGCAGTGAGTCGTCTCCTAAAGGGTGACACTCATAGTGTGTCTCTGTGTTTATAGAAACCAGTGAAAAGTAAAAGTTGTATTTCAACCCCACTCCATAGGCTAAAATCAATTCCAAACTGACTAAAACATTAAATGGAAAATCCAAAACCATGAAAGAAATAATAACCATTTTTAAATGCTCGTGTAATATTCAGCTGGGAAAAGATACAACTTAAAAAAGCAGAAAAGGGAAAAATAATAAATCGGTTACCTAAAACACACAAAACCCAATATCTTAAAACAGCAGAATGAGTAAAGGCAAATGATAAGTTTGAACAAAATAATTAAAACAGATATTAAAGATGATGGTCATTTATTTTGTATAAGCTCTGGTTAAAACTCCGTGAGCAAAAGATAAATACTGTATTTCAATAAAAATGGCTAAGGGCATGATTAAGTTATTGTCAAAATAAAAACCCAAGAGTAATAAACATCAAAAAAAAAAATAAACATTATAATAATAAAAGAATTCAGAGAAGACACCTTTTCCTACCAAAATGGCAAAATAATATCTAGTGTTGGCAAAGATGGCAAAATGAAGACTGTATTTATCATTTAAAATTTGTTTATTGGCAATCGTGTACCCAAAGTCAAACTCCATTTTTTGTTCAGAATAGAACGTGTTTACGAAGATAGAGTAGGACTAACAGTATTCTGATAGCTAATGATATACCATTGACTAAAATATATTTAAAAGAAAAAATAAAGAGTTGGCATAATAATAATGTATAGTTTTAAAAATAAGTAAGCCTGAAGGTTTTTTAATTTTTTAAACACAAAATATAATCCTGTTTTATTTGGGTTTTTTTCTATTTTTATTTTTATTTCAGAGTATTACAGGGTACACACATTTTCGTTACATAATTTGCATTTGCACGTTTTAAAGTCGATATGGTAAGTATGCCCTTCACTTGGAATGCATGTATAGCACCTCTTAGGTCTGAGTAGCCTTAACCCTTCTCCCCCTACTAGATTCCCGTTGAGTTTTACTTCCCTGTGTGCAGGTAAGTGTTAATGGGCTAGTTCCAATTTAGTATTGAGTACATGTGTGTTTGTTTTTCCTTTCCTGTGATACTTCACTTAGAAGAATGGTCTCCAGGTTCATTTCAGGTTTTCATAAAGGATGCTAGATCACCTTTTTTCATGGCAGAGTAGTACCGCATGGTATACGTAGACCACATTTTATTAATTAATTCATGTATTGATGGGCACTTGGGTTGATTCCCCATCTTTGCAATTGTGAGTTGCGCTGCTATAAAAGTTTAAGTGCAAGCATGGTTTTGATAAAATGTCTTTTTTCTTAGAGATGTTGGGCATTTTTTGATGTGTTTATTGGCCATTAGACTATCTTCTTTTGAAAAGTTTTTGTTTATGTCTTTTGCCCACTTTTTAACAGGGTTGTTTGATTTTTTTTCTTGCTGATTTGCAACAAGGTCCTTTGAAGATTCTAGTTGTCAGTCCTTTATTAAATATATAGAATGCAAATATTTTCCCATTCTGTAGATTGTCTATTTACTCTATTGTGTTCTTGGCTGTGCAGAAACATTTTAATTTATCAGGTTCCATGTATTTATTTCTATTGTTGCTCTGCTTGCCACTGAGGTTTTCTTCATAAATTCCTTCCCTAGGTTGATATCTACAGGAGTTTTTGCAACACTTCTTTCTATAATTCTTATAATTTTTTTCTTAGGTGTAAGTCCTTTATCCATCATGAATTAATTTTGTGAGTGGTGAGAGGTGTGTATCCTGGTTCAGTCTTTTACATGTGGCTATCAAGTTTTCCCAGAACCATTTGTTGAACAGGGATTCTTTTCTGCATTGTGTGTTTTTGTCTGCTTTATCAAAGATCAGATGGGGATATGAGGATGGCCTCACCTCTGGGTTCTCATTTCTGATCATGTGCTTTTACACAGTGAGGGTTGTGACCCAGTGACCTAAAAGAACAGATACGAACAAGCTTTGTAAAGGCAGCAGTGGACAGGAAACACCAATTGTTCTTGTGAACTCCTTAGGAATCACCTAAGGAAAAAAAGGCTAATGTAAAGGAGAAATTAATGAAAGAGACATTGTGCGTAAGTGGGAAGAACACTTGAGCAAGACACTGGACTCCACTGGGGACTAGGAAGCAGCATTTCCTGGAGTGACTCTCTGGAGTCTCCCAGCTCCTGAGCCATTGCTGCCTGTGCCCTGGAACTCACACCTGTGCCCTGGAGCTCACACCTGCACCCTGGAGTTCACACCTGTGCCCTGGTGCTCACATCTGTGCCCTGGAGCTCACACCTGTGCCCTGGTGCTCACATCTGTGCCCCGGTGCTCACACCTGTGCCCTGGTGTTCATACCTTTGCCCTGGTGCTCACACCCGTGCCTTGGTGTTCACTCCTGTGCCCTTGTGCTCACACCTATGCCTGGTGTTCACACCTTTGCCCTGGTATTCACTCCTGTGCCCCAGTGCTCACGCCTATGCCTTGGTGCTCATGCCTGTGCCCTGGTGCTCACACCTACTGTTGTTCTTCTCACCAGTTATTCTTAATGTCACAGCCAAGAGGATCCCTCTGATTTCTCCAAAGCAGAAACTTCCTCTGTGCCTTTCTGACCTTGTGTTCTTGCCATAGAGAACTACTTACAGTTTCATTAACACCCAAGAAACTCTCACTCTCATGATTTTGCTCATGTTATTTGCTCCATGGGATTTTTTTTTCCATATAGCCAAACTATTAGATTTCTACTCATCCTTCAAAATGCAGGCCAAGCACCTCGTGTGAGCATTGGCAACATCCTAGACATTTCCACTATGACTTTTTAATAACATCTTGTGCATGCCTTGGGGGGTGATGATACATTTATTTGACTTGTCCAAATGCAGTTATATGCTACAATGGAGAGAGCAAACCCTAACTTAGCACAAGTTATGCAAAACACCTATCACTCCAGTCCACGAGTGTCATCCTCAGAGTGACAACATGGAAAACTCAGATCTGCTCTCCCATAGAGGGCCCCAGATCCGATGTATCCCTGGTAGGATGGGCAGCCTTCATAGCTGAATGTGGAGGTACTTCTAAAATGGGCATATCTTGTAAAATCTGGCAACTGATGCAAACTATCCTCATGTCATACTCAACTGAAAGCTACACAATCAATAGCAATCTGTTCTAAGTGCTTGAGGAAAAGCAGGCTGTTTCAGATTTATTGAAAAGAAGTATCTTCACCCGGACACCTTCTACAGGGATTTTCAAGGACAATTCAGATTATATGAAACTTGCCTTACGTAGTGACTTTATATTCTAACCCTGCATAAGATATGACTTTTCATAATGAATTTAATAGCTTTTTCCCCCTCGTACTGCACTTTTATTTATATGGTTTTGAGTTCATTAGGAAATATTTCCAGACTCCTCCAGGTGTTCAACAAATGTTTGAAAACAAATGAACAAATTGTGTGGATTATGTTCTCAAGGATTGGCCGGCTGCTAGAATATAGCTACATAATCTGACAAGTGTACATGTCAAGATGTCAAATAATGTTGAGAAGTGCTGTTTAGAAAGCTTGTAGGTAACAGAAGACGTACCTCCCAAATTGTCATGATGTCAAATTTTTAGGCCATGACAAGAATATTTAGCACTTCTGAATGTTTGAATCAATTATTTGTCCTGGTTGTAGATCAAGCTCTACAGAAAAATGTATATGCTTAGTTCTATGAAGCTGGTTATGGATGACAATACTGATATTTCAAAGCATTTAACCTATCATTTAATGAAAAACGTTATTTGAAACTGTCCTGGTAACTCTGTATCAGGGGCAGCAAGGGCATTTGGGATTTTTTAAAGAAAGGAGCCGAAAATGTCATTTATTTTGTATTTGTTTTATATATGTAACAGTGAATCCACCCAGTATTGTGTAGATGTATAATTAATTATCTTTAAAATGTATGTATTTGTCACATGAAAAGATATTTTAATTCTAAAAAAAAATGATCATGAAATTAGGTTGAAAAAATAGGTCAAATTATAAAGAAACTTGAGATTAAATTATTTCTGAACATCAAGTCATACTTTTCTCTTAGAATTACTGGAAGGGTTGAGTTAATAGTAACTTGTTGTATCATAACTTCCCAATAAACACTTAGAATGTCAAGTAGCATATCACAAATAATGAAATATTTTGATTATTATTGGCATTATTAGCATTGTAAAATCTGCTTTCTGCTCTACAAATATAAAAGAGACTTAAGATTTGGTTCTTTTCTCTTTTTCCTTTAACTCCTTTTAGTAAAGTATTCATTTGCTTTCTGGCAGGATTTGGAGATTTTCATAACATTTGAGAAGCTAAATACCAAACTATATGCTAATCTTTATGATGTGCTTGTTTTACTATAAGAGAGGTTGTGTCTTCCAAAAATCCTATTTATTTGTTCTTTTTAAATTTCATCAAAACACTGTATAAGTTACTGTTCCAATGAAACTGTAACAGGTAATCTCAAAAACACTAGGTACGGTAAAGCTAACATGTACCTCTTCTAGAATATCACATCTGTCTTATAAAAATTAAGGAGAAAAGTCAGTCACCAAAGATGATCCCAAACTATAGAAGAGACCCATTGACAACAGAGAACAATGACCTAAAGGTAAGACCAGAGTCATTCTTGCCAAGGGACCCTGGAGACCACCCTGAGGGGTCTGCAGGCTGAGGCCCATGCGAGTGACACCTGTGCCCAGCACATAAGATCCAATGTCCCTCATACCCTGCCTCATCCTTCTGCAAACTGTCCTAGGTCATTAACTTCCTGGTGATTGCAGCTACTCACCCAGTTACTTGTAAATTACTTCCAAAGGGGTTTCTTGTCCTTGGAACAGTTGAGAGAGTTTCTGATTGCTCTATTCTTATGGGGGATATCACTTCTGTGACCCTTCCCAACACAAGACACATTTTCAGTTCCTTAGAGAGCTGCTAACTTCTCTTATTCAAGAAAAAAACATGATTAATCTCTGGAAGGGCTCCCCTATTTGACACGTAAGTGGTATACATTCCATTCTGAGATTGTCTAGAGGCCTGGGCCCTTGTGACGAGTCAAACAACAAGAACAGTGAAGAGTGTGTGATGAAGTGGGAGGACGGTCAAGGTGATGGAGATGGTGGGCCTGGTGCCCATAGCTGTGAGATGACAGGCACAGCCTCTCTATTTTTGACAAGTTCTCCTGATACCCACAAGGTGAGGACGCATAGCACAACCCCTGGGCAAAGGGCTCAAGGACAACTTGGACTTGACCTCAGAAATGCAAACAATGTGACCTAATCATGTGCACCTCTTATTAAAATGAAAATTTAAAAAAGAAGAACATGTATGAAAAACAAACATGAAAAAGATTTCCCCTTTGAGGGGAAAATGCTATTTTTACTTAGTGGCCAAACATAATGAGCCAACAAATTATACGGATTATACACATGTTTTTATGTACTATCTTATTTCTTGTATGAATTATGCCTACCTTCTCAAACATCAGGCTGTGCTTTACAAGAAAACTAAGAGGATACGCTCTGGGGGTGTGTGTCTGTGTGAGCAGGTGGGGGGGTCAGTGCGATGAAGGGAGCAAGTGGACACACACTTCCCACTACTCCCCTAACTAGGCATTTATTGGCAACACTATTTCCCTTCTTCACATATGGGACCAAGGTATAAACCAAGGGAAGAAGATGTTCAGTTTCTTCTGTGTAATATTGAGTTCTAAGTGCTATTCACCATAAAGAATTATTCCTGTTTCTTCTCCTACTCACACACTAATAAAATATAATTCTCTAATGACCTCCCTTCTTTCCCATGTCCAGAAGTTCTTTGAGTTCAAGCACTAGCTTATTTATATTTGTACCAATGGAATCATGGTGCAACATAGTAAGCTCAGTAAACATTTATAAAAGCTAGACAAAACTTAAAAACAAACTACTTAAAGGCAATTAAAAGCATCCAGAAGCAGACAAAATCAGGGAAAGAGTTTATTCTTAAGAAACTGCTACTGTGAAAGGCAAGAATTGTAAATTTGAGACTTTCTTTCTTCAGAGATCCTTCCCAGGGGAAATTGCAATCTCACTAGCTCAGGGTGGCAGGTAATAGATTCAGGCAAAGACTTCACAGACAAGACAAAGAGAGCATAAACTCTAGAAGAAATATTTGATAAACTGGACTTCATTAGCAAATGAAAGGATGCACAGCATTATTATTCACCAAGGAAATGCAAGTTAAAACACAATGAGATGTCATTGGACACCCACCAGAATAGAACAGCAAAATAAAAGGACTTACAATAAACTGGAACTCTCAAATACTTTTGTTAGGGATGCAAAATGGTATTGGTCCTTTGGAAAACAATTCAAGAGTTTTTGGTCCAGTTAAATATAAATTTACCATATGACCCAGCAATTCAACTCCTACATATTTACCTAAGAGAAACGTATAAGCTGATACAAAGACTTCAAATGGAATGTTCATAGTAGCTTTCTTCGTAATATTCAAAAACAAGAAAAATAATGTCCATCCGGAGATCAATAAGTAAAAATTCATCTGGTTAGACAATCATCAGCAACATCAGGAGCAAATTGTTAATTAACACAATGTGAATGCATTTAAAACTCATGCTGAATAAAAGCAGCCAGTGCCAAGGACCACGTTCTGTGAGCTCTGAAAATGTAAAGTCATCAAAGAAAGAGAAAGTAAATCCCTGAGAATCCCTGGAATCCTGGAGTTCAGGGGCCAGGATAGCTGGACAGGGGTAAGGGTGCACTTCCAAGGTGCAGGACACGGTGTTTTTAGGGGGCAGAAAATCTGAAATGGATTGTGGAGTGGTTACATGGTTACCTTGTCACAGCTCATTGAACTGCACTTACAGTGGGTCAGTTTATTGCATATAAAGTACGCCTCAATGAAATTTCTTTTTAAAACACAGAGAGAGAAAGAGGAGGCGGGAAACATAAAACTATGATGATTCTGAATACATGTGTTTTCCAAAAAATAGATGAACAGAACTTCCTCTAGCCCTTCAAAAACTCCCAGAGCCAGGATTCGGAGGCCGTGAGCACTGGGGGTCTATAAACTCACCTCTGTTACCCTGCGTAGAACTCGGTTAGCAAAAGTCAGATGACAATTCTCAGGGCCAGGTAAATGTGTTGTTTAGTCTCTCCTTTCAGATGCAAAAGATACAGACATAGTATGAAGTATAGGAATACTGATTCTGGCTTCATATCTAATTTTTTCAGCCCAGCTTTACCAGTTTAAAAAATAAATAAATAAGGGGCGTGATTAACTGAAGCCAGAGTCTGGTCAAGCTGTTTAAAAGCCAAGGAGAGTCACAAGGTATAATAGCTAATTTTATGCCAACTTTACTGGGCAATTGGGTACTCAGAAATTTGGTTAAATGTTATTCTGTTGTGTACGTGGGTGTTTTTGGATGAGATTAGCATTCAAATGCATAGACTAAGTAAAGCTGATTGCCCTCCGCAGTGTGTAAGAGGTTGAGTGGGGAGGATGTGTTCTCTCTATCTGATTGTTTTGAGTTGGGATATTAGTTTTTTCCTGTCTTTGAGCACAGACTAGATGGGAACTTACACCATGATGTCTTCTGGATCTCCAGCTGTGGACTATATATCTATTTCTCAGTCTCCGTGAGTAAACCAGAGCCTTACAATTCACACACACATCTTTCTATACGTATAAGACACAAATATCATACACATAACGTAGAATACAAATAACATGTACATTGGAAACTAGTGGTTGTGCTGAAGGGCTCTGAGGCCACTGCCAACATGAATTTCTCAAATTCTGGATTTAATGATCTTTAGAATAAACTCGAAAAAGTAGAATCTTGAATAATATGAGCAAAAAGTAATTTAAGCCCCAAAACCAACAGAAAGAGCTGCCTTCAGTAGTTGTAAGTTGAACCTGTTCTATCACATGGGCATTACTCATATAGTAGGATAATTTCTATTTCAGGAATGTAAGTATTTCAGGCAGTGAAGAGCTGCCCCAGTCAAAGTACCGTCATCGTAAGAACCACAGTCGCCATATCAGGCCCTTTGGCACTGTGGGGTAAACTGGCCCCCGTCTTCTGTTTTCTGCTGTTCCCCACTCCCACACCCCTGCTTCACACTGAGTCTGTACAGTACAAGTCTCAGTTCTGAATAATTCTGTATCTCATTCCCCTTCGTCCTTGATGGAAATCTTTAATGCACTCCAGAAAGGAAGTGAGACTCCAAACAAAACCATGGGGAAGTCGTCCAGCCGAGAAAATGAATGTGAGCTGTGGAGTACACATATTTTTACCTCAAAATGTGTGACCTGAATGAGGGAGCCTTATCCGGTACAATTGGTTCTCAACGCACGTGACCATACTACCGAGAAAAAGCACATAACTCTAAGTTGGACATATTTAAAAGTTTTTCAACAATCCTGGATAATGTATCTTTTACAATAATCAGATCAAGCACGAATTTTCCTAAGAATTAAAACAGCTTCCCCGTGCCCTGTGCAGCAGGGGCCTTCCTGGGGACGGGTGGGCAGCTGCAGAGGCTGTGGGTGCCGAGATGGGGGCTCTGCAGGACCCCGTTAGCCTTTATGTCGCCTCTGTTAACAGTCATGGAAGTGCAGAACAGCTCCTTCTAAAGTCCCTTTCTGATGGCCAACGTGACTGTTTTTATTGGTAAATTCAGAAACAGTAATAAAATAAGAAGATCTGAAAATCCTCAAAGAGAAGCAGAGGGAACAGTCTCCTCCATTCAAACCACTGTTTGCAAATATTTATTTTTCATCTCTAAACCTCAGAGTATGTTTGATTTGAAGTACTAAAACAGCAGTTGCCTGGACCCACAGAAAATTTTTATGCTGAATAAAACCCCCTCATAGGCTAAAGCTTCAACGTTTACTGTGGACGTCCTCAGAGCATTTCCCTGTGAAACACCAGGAATTCTGGTTTTCAATTGACACATCACTTCAGAAAACTTCTGAGGAATTTAGGCCTTACTTTTTTGTAACAAAAATTTCCAAATATTTCTTCATTACAAATACAATTAGGCTTTTTCACTTACTATTAAATTCTTATGTTAAATCTGGAAGAAGGCTTACTCATCTCATCCCACCCTCACAGTCTAAGAGCTTCTTATTTGCTAGCTCTTTTTGAGGGAAGAGCTTTGGATACTGTTTTGTTAACGTATCTAGCTTGATTGAGTGAAGGGAAAGACACCCCACAGATCTCAGAGTGTGGGCATAGAAGGGATCACTGTCTTAGAATTGACCCCATAAATCCCCCATTCACCTCCCGGCTCTCCCCTCCTCACTAGACAGATGTACCATCTTATAGCCCTGGAGTATTTTGACTCAACTTGTTATACGCCAGATCTTCACTGCCAAGCCATTTGTTTTCCTTGTTTGTTTTTCTAAATTTATGTACTTTTAATGACATATGATAATTGCACACTTACAGGATACAACGTGTAAAGATCAAATCGAGGAATTCAGGATGCCTATCATCTCCAACATTTATCAGGTCTCTGTGCTGGGAACATTTCAGATCTTCTCTTCTAGCTATTTTGAAATACGAGATGTGTAGTTAACGGCATCACTCTACCGTGTTATTAAACAATACATCTGATTCCTACTATGGAACTGCGTGTTTGGACCCATCCACCATTCTGCCTTTGTCCCCCCTCCCCACCACTTCCCAGGCTCTGGCACCTGCCATCCTACTGTCCACCTGCCTGCGTGAGATCGATTTTTGCAGTTCCCACATGTAAATGAGAACACAGGACATCTGTCTGTCTGCACCTGGCTTATTTCACAAACACAGCAACCTCCAGTTTCATCTGTGTTGCTGAAAATGATACTCAGTATTTTAGTATCTGGCTCATAACAGATATCTAATATGTATTTAATAAGAAGAGGACAAACTAAAATGTTCAGAAAAAACTGAAAGAGTAGACAGCAATCTTTAATTGCTGTAGAATTTTCATGGATTTTTTACTTTTGTCTTTATTTCTTTCTGTAGGTTTCCAGATTTTCTATAAGAAGATATATGCACACATTTGTAACAATTTTCAGAGCTTACGAAGTATAGGAAAAAATTAATGAAAATATCTCCATAAAATATATTTGATTCCTAAAAAAGAAGAAGAGTTTAAATAAATTACAGTAATTAGAAAACAATTTTTTTTTTTTTTGTAGTTTTTGGCTGGGGCTCAGTTTGAACCCACCAACTCCAGCATATGGGGTCAGCACCTTACTCCTTTGAGCCACAGGCACCGCCCTGGAAACCAATTCACATATAGCAGTGAATGTAAATTATGTATTTGATGCTAAATGATTAAATCTATTAGTAGTCTCAACCAAGTGTCATACCAGGGTCATCCATTTCTGCACATTTTCTGTACTGCCCTTTTTGGCTCCTAGGAGCAAGAAAATTATTCTCCAGCTTTTTTGTTTGTTTGTTTGTTTGCTTTTGGCCAGGGCTGGGTTTGAACCTGCCACCTCTGGTATATGGGGCTGGCTCCCTACTCCTTTGAGCCGCAGGCACTGCCCTATTCTCCAGTATTTTACTCTTATATAAAAAGACAGTTGTCTCAAGAGAAAAAGATGTGTATTTTAAAGGGTTCAAAGAAATGGTGAACCTGGCTTTACAGACTTGGATGGAGGACAGGTGGGCATGTTTACATAAGAAACGATCAGAAGACAGGTTCTCACTACTTTAGAATTTTATACTTAAGAAAAGTTACAGATCAATAAGTGTATCACAAGCAATAAAACCCAGTTAGCACAAAAATTGGATGTAAAATCAGATGAAGAAATATTCAATTTTTTCATCATTTAAAAATGCAGATTGTGATTGTAAATGGTCCAGAAAAGATTAACATATGAAGCTTATTAGAGAAGTAAATGTAAGTATGTGGATTAAGAAACAAAACGTGTGAGTCTTTCAGGAAGAAAAATATACTGGGTTTCACTGGGAGTTTCATGATCATTTTCTGGGGTAGGAAGGATTATTTTGAGGAAAGCACTGATTGATCTTTTACGTATTAAAACTTAGATAAGAGAAAGACAGTATCAATTACAGAGAATTTGTTCAGACACAAAGAGGACTTTTCCCCTTTTATCTACCATTCTTTGCATTTACTTTTCAAGTAGTTTGAGGAAGAATTTCTTGGTGTAGGATGAATTGGCAGGAAAAGGCGATGCTGGGCAAGCCCTGGTACATAGTCCTTGAACTCATTTGAAGTTTAATTGTTCACTGCTAAATCACACAAGCTCAAATCCTCCTGATGCTGTGTCAAGAAAATAACACAGGGAACACTTCCAGCTCTAACATTCTAATCCATCCTGCTTGTGTGTGAGGAGGAAAAACACCTAGAAGAATCCAGGAGAAATTACAAGGAAATCCCCACCACCTGCCCCCACCCACTTCCCGTAAGCCCCGCCCAGGACCACTGTCCATCTCGCCTTCCTGTCTGGCTCTCCCAGTGAACTTCTGAGTATTTGAATGCTCCCTCCACTGTGCAAAAGATCAAGAAAATCTGCTTTTAATATTGATTTGGCAAATCACAAACCAAGAAAAGTAGAAAGGGTCAATCTGAAAATTCATCACAGATTGTTAGGTGATGGCGAGAGCCATGGCACACTCGCTTAGTTGAGTCAGACACAGTACAAATGTTGGACTTTTACACTCACAGGGACACAGAACCCAGAGATATATGCAAGGAAAAAATGCCCAGTTTGGGGTCCTTTTAAGAAAACATATAATTTACTACTGTCAGAGCAAACACTGATGATTTATTTTAAGCTGAATTTCACTCACTGAGCAAAAGGCCATACATTTAATGTTAAGGTAAACACTATACTGAGCCAATTACTTTTGAATCAATAAGATCAATAAGTGTGTAGTAATTCTGATAAAGTTTGAATCATCTTTATTGCTGTTCATAGCTCTTCCAGTTATCCGGGAGAAAATATAAGACACAAAGAATGGCGAAAGTTCTGCAACCAAGTCATCTTTTATGATGAGTTATGTTCAGAAATCAATTAAGAGAAACTCACAACTATGGGGGGGGGGATGGAAAGCATTTTTCTCAACTGGAAATCGAGTCCCCTTCTATGCTGGATATATGAGGAATATATTCTCCACCAGGACAAGAACAAACTCAGAAGCTCTCTAGTCATCACCACCTGACCCTACAGAGGCTTTCAACACCCCCCCCCGAAGGATATTCTCTCTGCACCCCCCACGTTCAGTCAGGTTTATTTCTACTGGATCTGGAATAGCCAAGTCTTGCCTTACAATAGGGCATTACACTATTTTTCAACATCCCTACCTGTAGAATTTCATTTTCTAACACTGAGCTGTTCCCTTTTCGGATTGCTTGTTATTTCATCTTCACCGATTGCAGCTCCAACCCAAACCCATTATCGTTCTAAGTGTCTGAAGAAATGTTGAGAAATGAATGTTAGCATCTGATATCACCAAGTTATCAAAAGCCAACCCTGCAGCTTTACATAAATGAAGTTATCTCTCATCTATGTATTACAATCGGCAAAATACATCAACACAGGGGTGATCAGAAGATTGTTAAATATTTAATTTACTAGGGTAAATCAGGATAAATACTCTTTGAGCAAAACCTTGGCTCAAAAACATGTATTCTGAGATAGTTCCAGAATTGGGAGGAAATTAATTTATCAGAGATGATTTATGGTTTCTTAGGTGCAGATTTTCATGAGGAGAAATTCCAAAAGATTTTGTCCCCTATCAAGACTGACGTATTTTGGCATGGGTTCCAGTGGGCCCTCCCCAACATACACAGAAAGGCAAACAGTTCTGTGACCCTTGTATTACTTCTTAGTTACCCAATGGGGTCAGAGCTGATTGTTCTCGACTCAAAGACCATGAAAACCAAAGAGGAGATTAAACTCTTTTATAGATAAAGAACTGGAATGGCAGAAAGTCTCTATATTTATCAATGTTGCACAGTCTTAGAGCTTTTTATAGAAGCTTTAATGGCAACAACCCTTCAATAAAAAAGAAGCATTAAATTTCTTACCTGACTAGGTCATTCTTTTAATGCTAAATTCCCACCACTCATGCCAAAATGTTGTAGTTGCAACAACTTTTCCTCTGGTTAAAAACGTCAGTTGGTTCCCACTAGGCATCTATATGTCTGTAAGCAGTAATACCTAAACTTGACCTTCACTTACTCTCACCACATTACTTCTTTACCTGTGCCATGATTCCTTATCCCTTTCAGCGTGCATGTTAGACGGGTAGCTGGCGGCCCCGAGGCCACTGCCCCAAGGCCCTGAGAGCCCTAAGCATTGTGAGAGATCTACTGTGCCGTGGAACCAGTTATCGTAAGTAACTACACTATGGACAGGCCACAGGGCTACTAACATCTCACATTCCATTGAATGAATGACTAATGAAGTTCTCAGGTAGACAAGAACTTAAACAATTAGATTTAGGCCCAAGCTTGATCCTTACTAACTTAACAAATGTGAGCAAGTCACTGCTCTTCCTTCTTCTGTTTTCTTCATTTTTGTAATTTTACAAAAGCCTGTGCATTCTGCGCGGGCTCCACAGACACCCAGCACATCTGGGCCCTTGTATCAACCTTGGAAAATCATGTTCCTAAAAGTATTTGGAAAGTGATTAAACGCAACGTCAATGCATGTGGAATTTCTTCCCACAAGTCACTCTGCTGGGCACTAGGACAGCTGCAAGGATTTCACAACCAAATGAGGGAGATAACACGTGTGTTCAGGGTGACAGGAAACAATTAGCAAGCATCAGACAATGCCAGAGGGTGTCACAAGACATCAGTCCTCCCAAATGTAAATCAAAGCAGCATATTATAATGTGCTTAGGGAGAGGTTTTCATTTTCATATACTCGTCTTCTTTGTGACCTCGCCTTTTATATGTCATTTGTCGCCACTCCTATATTATAACGGTTGAATTCAGACTTTCAGACAGAGGGTCAGGAACTACTATTTGTGGCTATCTCCTGCTAGCCAGTGGTCCAATGCAGCCGTGTCCAATCTTTGTCTGCACAGCAATGCTTATTTGTGCGTTATCACAATATTTAGTTGTATTTTGACTTATAGTTTCATGGTACATGGTAAGGGAAAAAATGGAGAGAAAACAAAAAATTAAGATGTACTGCTTTCAAATTCAATTAAATTGAAAAATAGGCATTATCAGGTGCTTATATAATATAGCCATTATAATATAGGAGTGGCGACAAATGACATATTAAAGATGAGGTCACAAAGAAGATGAGTATATGAAAATGAACACCTCTCCCTAAGCACATTATAATATGTTGCTTTGATTTACATTTGGGAGGTCTGATGTCTTGTGACACACTCTGGCAGGAAAGGTTTATTGCAACACAATAACACAATAAACCACGTACTCAAGTTAAAGATTAGCATGTTTGGAAAATATTATGAAGACCACCACATACTAAAAAAGGGACATAGATATTTAGGTTTTACCTTTTAGGAAAGGTTCAGCCAATTGAAAATGAAAATCTTTCAGCTTATTATTTGATTTCTATTACTTTGATTTTCCAACATGTTCTTAAGAATGCACTATATATGAAAATAGGAGAAAACCAAAAGAAAAGTGCTGAGGGGATTGGCAAAAGACAGACATTTCCAGATGGAAGGATAAGGGATGAATCGCAAAACAGAACTAGAATTTGAACTTAGGAAGATGGGCAGAATATTCTAGAGACAGAAATCTACTTGCTCAGATGCCTTACACTGGGAAATACAGCGGGTATTTGAGGAAAAGGCAATCCTGTTCCTGACAGGAGAAGGCGATGCCTTCCAGGGGGTAATAGCAAGTCTTAGCTGGGGAGACAGAAGTAGTTGCAAGTAGCAAACGAGATTTCATGAACTCAACCTATATTTTAGCAGCCATTCTTCTTAACTCTGCCCAATAATGTGTTCTTTTATCCCACAGCAAGACATTGATCTAATACAGGCTTAGATCTCTACTCCCAGTTCCGAGCCACAGCTCTTGATCTGATTAAGAGAAATTTAAAGGACACAAGTCCCCAAAACTGGGACCAGCATTGAGTCACCTTCACTAGCAATGCATGGACACTTGCAATTTGCAAAATGAGCAAGATGTTGGTTTAATTTGGGGCTTCTGACCTGCTTACATCTCAATCATGGTAACATGGCCCAGTCTTGTTCCACAGTCTGAGTGGATTTCTGAAGCGCACTCCTGTCATAGCCTAACCTGTGTCTCCCACCACTGCACAGGAGGGCGGGGTTGTGCGTTATGCCTGCGCAGTTCAGCAGCTAAGATCCTCCACGTCATTCCCACTTGTCCCAGGACCTGCCACCTTTCTCCCCCTAAGGATCTCTGAACACCACAGCCCCCAGATTCCCTCTGCTTTCCTTCTGTGTATTTATTGAACCCCAACAGCCCTCACTTTCTTGGTCATTGTGACCATTACCTGGTCCCGAGTTCCACGTGCTTCCTGTTGCTCTGGCCTCTTTCCTGGGGAAATCACTGTTAACTGAGTCCAGGACCAGGTCCTCCTGCTCATCATTCTCAGCCATGAACTGACAGATGACACATTTCTTTCTCCCTTCTTCTAACTTTCTGTGGTTTAGAAACTATAGCCGTAACTTTGTACCCTTTTTTAAGGCCTCTTTACGAACTACTAACCTCCTGTTATTTGTAAATCAGGCATTAAAATACCTCTTACCTTTAAAAAACAGCTGTTCGGATATGCGGGCATATGATTCTTCCATACAAGAATCAGAAACTGGCTGGGTATGGTGGCTCACGCCTGTAATCCCAGCACTCTGGGAGGCCAAGATGGGTGTATTGCCTGAGCTCAGGAGTTTGCGATCAGCCTGAGCTGATCCCATCTCTACTAAAAACAGACAAACCACATTTTGTGGCGGGTGCCTGTAGTCCCAGCTACTCGGGAGGCTGAGGCAGGAGGACCCTGCCTCAAGCCCAGGAGTTTGAGGTTGCTGTGAGCTATGACACCACATGGCACTCTACACTGGGTCACAGAGTGAGACTGTCTTAAAAAAAGAATTAAAAGTAAAAAGGAACCAGAAGCGTAGGCATTCCAATCACTGCCCCTGTTGCCATCTGCTCTGCCAGTGGCAGAGTGGTTACTGCACCTGTTTCTCTGGGACCAGACCTTAGCGCACACCAGTGGATGGCGATTGGTCACATGTTTTACAAGTGAACAGCTGGGAGAGGGGGATCACTTGCTCAGTCGAATCCCTGGACCTACTGACAGTAGGCCTAAGAGAGAAGAAAGGGAAACAAAATATGCTTCCTCCTTCCGTACACACCTGGGCACAGTGGTGACGGCCTGGCTGAGGATCAGGATCAGCAGGGAACACTTGGAAAGCAGCAGACACACAGGCTACACCCCCACCGTCTTCAGGTAAAGGTGGGGGGCGCTGTGAGGAGAAGCCAGGGCTGGGACTCACTGCACTATGGTCAAAGTGGGAGTAGGCAGGGATGTATGTCACCAACATCCAAGACAGTTTAATAGGTACACCAGCCAATAATGTCTGTGTTTTACAAAGATAAGACGTGTGGGGATTAAGGAATTCTATTCTGTTACAATTAAGTTCAGAATTATCCAAACACGGTATGGTGAGTCATGAACAGAGCTGATGAGAACAAACACCTGGGTTCTCTTTAGCAGCACAAACTCCAGGACCTGAGCATGGTCCCACTGAACCAGATGAAAAAAAAATACAAAACGAAACGGGGAGACTGAGTTTAGCAAGTACCCCAGGTCATTCCCGCTAACAGAGAAGACTGGAAAACACTGATCTAATACTAAAGCTGTCAGTGGACTGTGAACGGTCTGTGACGTGGGGCCCGTGCACACAGCAGCTGCATCACGGCCCTTCCCAGGGTAGAGGCACACCTGGGTACAACACTGTCCCACCCATCACAGTCCCCCAGACTCCTTCCAGGCCTTTGGCTGTTCCCAGGCCCCTCCCACATCAGGGCCTTTCCATCTGTGCCCGGCCAGTCTGGAAAACTCTTTTCCCAAGTCCCCAACTGATGAAATCCTACCCAGCCTCTGCTCTTTTCCCAGCACAGCCTTCCCAGCTCCGCTCAGCTGGACAACTTATCCCCGGAAGTCTCTTCACACCTTCACTTGCCTTTCTGGTTGATTACTTACTGTTTGTGGTTCTTGTAATGGTGTTTTAGAATA
The DNA here is from genome assembly GCA_963574655.1 of Perodicticus potto. Taxonomy (NCBI): domain Eukaryota; kingdom Metazoa; phylum Chordata; class Mammalia; order Primates; family Lorisidae; genus Perodicticus; species Perodicticus potto. Next base: position 10,147 of record CAUYRH010037080.1, on the reverse strand, counting down.
CGTCTTCTACAATAAATCATAAGCTCCCTGAGGGTAGGCCGTGACTTACGTCGTCACAGCGGTATCCCCAGTGTCCTGTCACAGCCTGGCCCTTGTAAGACCGTGTTATGTGGAGTAAGCAATACTTGGGTCCGTGACTTAGTAACAAGGCTCAGTGTCAGCCTGTAAAGAGTGCATGGTAGTCGGAGGGAAGGACATGTGCAGAGCTGGAAAGCCTTTTGGGGAGAAGCAAGAATTGTGCAGAGTCCCTAAGCAAGTGGCAAGGACAGTGACCTAGCCCAGAGGAGCGGAAACAGGCCAGGTGGGCGAGAGGCTCTGCAGATGCCCTGGAGATGCCTGAGCGAGGAGCCAGCCAGCTCGAATCACGCAGAGAGAACAATTAGGCTGCGATGCAAGTGGAGGACAGTCAGATAAAGAGTGACTCATGATCAGTTCTGATTTGACGTAAGCAGAAACTCAGAGATCCTGCAGAGTTCAGAGGACAGGGATGATCACAACAGCGTCTGCGGGGATGACTCATGCTCTTTGTGTGAGGCTGAACAAAGGGACAGGACTCGAGATATGTGAAACCACTTAGGAGGCTGAGGCAAGAGAATCATCCAAGCCCAGGAGTTGGAGGTTGCTGTGAGCTGTGATGCCATGGCACTATACTGAGGGCGATGAAGTGAGACTCTGTCTCTACAAAAAATAAAAAAGATATGTGAAACCGGATAAGTGGCTGAAGCCATCAGGTGGCAGTGCAATTGGGAATCAAAATATATACTTCACTTTATTTGGGTCTGTGCTGCCCAGTGCCCCACGGGTTTGATGCACCTGGGTAGAAATATGACAATAGCTACGACCAGAGGAAGGGCAGGCGCATGGAAGGGATCAGTACAATTTGGACCGATGGTCACAGATGAAGAGGGAAAGAGGCAGTGCAGATGACTGTTACTGACTGTGTGGGGTTCTTTTAAGAGTGTTTTAGAATGTCTAAAACATACTCTAGACATATTTTAGACATATTCTAAGACACTATTAGCAGCTGCAGACCGGGTGACAAATTACACAGGCAGGGAGGTCTGAGAGCCGGAGGGGACGATGAGCCTGCTTCTCAGCAGGAAGGCACAGTGTGACATTTCAGGAGGGTTGTCCTTTATTCCTCAGTGACCCAAAGACCAGGATCCCTGAAACTTGAAGACACACGTGGCTATAGGGTGCTCAGGGGATAGAAATGAAGCCCCCAGGGCATACTCTAGAGTCCCCGAGCTCTCTAGGGCAGTGGTTCTCCAGCTTCCTAATGCCTCGGCCCTTTAATACAGTTGCTGTGGGTCGTGCCCCACAGGTTGAGAAGCGCTGCTCTGGGTATTCTGCTACTTCCTATACCTGTGACGACTCCCTTCATTTATCATTATGTTTTGGTGATTGCTGAAACCCTCCCTTCCCTCTCTCTCCTGTAGAAGGCTTAGCTTCAGTGTTTTTAATTCTGCTAATAACCTCATTGAACATCTCCAGCCTGCCGAAGATACACTGGAATAACTCCCGAAAGCAACCTCTGTCCCCACATGGTGCTGCCTCGGCCAGACCAGCCTGACGCTGCTCACTGGTCTTCCTCCAACCTTCGGCTTTTCCATTTCATATTCATCCAGCAGCCAAAGTGCTCTTCTGTCCTTCAGAAATCTTTAAGGAGTTCCCTAAAACATCCAGGAGAAAGAGCGCGTAGACCTGTCAGTACGAAACTCGGTGGAGCAGGAGCCGCCCTTCCCTCTCTCTCCTCCCCGCAGGCGGCGTGGGCTCTTCGCTCATCTTGCCAGGCTGCTCTTCTTTCTTCTTTCTTTTGTAGAGACAGAGTCTCAGTTTATCGCCCTCGCTAGAGTGCTGTGGTGTCACACAGCTCACAGCAACCTCCAACTCCTGGGCTTAGGGGATTCTCTTGCCTCAGCCTCCCGAGTAGCTGGGACTACAGGCGCCCGCCACAACGCCCGGCTATTTTTCTGTTTTGCAGTTCGGCGAGGCTGGGTTTGAACCGCCACCTTTGGTATATGGGGCCAGCGCCCTACTCGCTGAGCCACAAGGTTGCTTTTCTTTTGATTTGCCTGACTGAGACATGTTCCTTTACCTCTGCCTTTGTGACTGGTGTTCCCTCTTACTCTGTCATCTTCATCAGCCCTTGGTGGCAACCCTCACGCTCCCCAGAAAGTCCTCCTCGCTTCTCTCCGCAGCTGCCTGCACACCCACAGCTCACGCTAGCCTGTCTCCAGCACAGAGCCCTAATTTGTGTGCTTATCTTTTCTTCCATTCTAACTAAAATATTGTCTTTTGAATGAAAGATAATATCTGATATACTTCTATTTTTCTATGCCTAATACAGTGCCTGGTGCATTGTAGAACCTGATAAACTATTTGACAGAGGAAAGGAAGGAAGGAAAGAAAGGAGGGAGGGAGGGGAGAGAGAGACAAGATGCAAGGGTGGGAGGGATGACACACGTGTGGAAGAAAGGGAAAGGCAGCTTCCCTCCAAAAGAATAAAGTTCTTCCAAAAGGCTGAGAAGAAGGGAGGAGAGAGCAAAAGCCAAGGCAGCCAGTATATCCAGAATTGAAGAAGCTGTGGTGAATTAAATGTTTGGCAGCCCTCAAGCAGCATGAGCTGTTCTTATAACTCATCATCATTTGGACAGTCACGTGTGGAGCCCCACACTGATGCCAGACATTGTGCTCGTGAAGGGACCTGTACAAACATGCTCCGGTTGGGTTTCTGCCCCCAGGCCTCACAGTTCACCCCAGGACACACTCACACCAGCATGACCTCAAGGCCTGGCCAGGACATGGTGCAGCCTTCAGGGGACAGCAAGCAGACCTACCTGAGTCATGTGACTCACAAAGGACGAGAAGAAATGTGCCTGGGACTGGACAGAGGGGAGAGCCCTTCAGAGAGAGGACCGAGGCAACATTGGGAGTAGCAGAGAGTTTTCCATGACCGGACTTGACCCAAGACTCCCCCTGTGTTGTTGCTGGGAACTTGGCAATGGAGAGGTGTCAAGATGTCACGGCGTTTCTCCCCAGATGTTCTCAGACATGTCCACTCCGCCCCCTGCCCGTCTGTGCAATGACACCCGCCCCCTTCTCGGTATCTTCCCCACGTTGTGTCTGGCCACTGGGTTGAACAGTTCTGCTTTCCCTGTTCTTTCTTCCCTCCCCCTTACCACAGTGCCCAGGCAAAGAAAAGACCCTACCTTTAATCACCCCCTGCTTACTGAAGACGGCTCATAACCGTCCACTCTCCTTACAACACGTCCAGGGTACGTGGCAGAGATTTCACTCTTCCTTAACCCCTCCTACTATGCTCATAATGAGAGTCAGTCTTATAAATAAGTTCCCCTGTTATCTTGTTACATGATTCATCGCAAGTCATGATCAGTACTAAAAGATTCTTTTGATTATTCTGAAAAGAAAAATGCATGCCAATTTAACTGATGAAACACCCTGGCCAGATGCTATTACTAATAACCTAGGTGGGATGCTTGGAAAAGGAGAGAGCACTGTCACAGCACATCCCAGAACAGTTACACTCAGGACCCTGAGCTCTCTCGGCCTCACTGGACCTCGGGCAGCCCCCTCACCAGAAACAGACTTTGGCCGCTCACGTCTGGGGCTCTTTGTGAGCTGGAGACCCCTCTGTGGGCTGTGTGCAGACTGAGCCTGTCTGAGCTGGATATGCACAAGCCCTGTGCTCCGGGCCCTTGTTCTCTCCCTCCTTCCTGTCATTGAGGAGGAAGAGTATGGTTATTATTCCTGTGTTCCATATGAGCTATCACAAGGGCAGATAGCTTTTTCACTTAGAAATAAGTGGGGCAGCTTACAGGTGAGCACAGGCACCTGTAAGGTGGAGGGCACCATTTCCCCGGTCTGTTTGCAGACCTTGGCGGTGATGCCCAGCACACATCATCAACACGGCATGGCACATTTTCCCCGTGGCTGATGCAGCCTCAGGAGCATTGGAGGACTGGGCAGGGGGCTCCAGGTTCCGCCACCACCAACTGACAGGAGCCGTCCGGTCTCAACACAATTGTATTCTAAAGTCAGACCTCTAACCCTACCAACTCGTTTATAATATAGACATAGGGAGTTCAGGAGAGCAAGTACAAACATTTACGTAAAAATTATTGTTTCAACCCAGAGTGAAACTATTCCAAATGGTCTTATTCCTTTAGAAAAGTGCCTTTTATTTTATTTATTTATTTATTTATTGCAGTTTTGGCCAGGGTCAAGCTTAAACCCACCACCCCCGGTATATGGGGCTGGTGCCCTACTCCTTGAGCCACAGGCACCACCCCAGAAAAGTGCCCTTTCTAAAGGTCCTATATACTTACTCTGATCATATGTCTCATCATTTTTCTTCTTTTTGAGACAGAGTCTTACCCCGTTTCCCAGGCTAGGGTGCCATGGTCTCAGCCTTGCTCATAGCAACCTCAAACTCCTGGGCTCAAGTGATCCTCCTGCCTCAGCCTCTCAAGAAGCTGGCACTACAGGCCCTGCCATGACACCAGCTAGTTTTTCTATTTTTAGTAGAGATGTGGTCTTGGTCTTGTTCTTGCTCAGGCTGTTCTTGAGCTCCTGATCTCAGGCAATCCTCCCACCTCAGCCTCCCAGAGTGCTAGGATTAAACAAGGGGAACCACAAGGCCTGGTCACATATTAGTCAAACAATTATGAGCTGCTTATATATCCAAACAACGTTGCCAGTTGTTCCTCCTACCTTAAAGTAGCACGTTAAACAGTCTCTTCTCATCAGAAGCCATTCGTTCCGACACTAACTTCACACTGGAGAACACTCGCTTTAACCATCCAGCTGCCACGTCGCCTCTTGGCCATTTACTTTTATTACAGAAGATAAGGCATTATCTTCCACCTGAGACTTCCCGGTGCCTTTCTCTGGTAACGACGCAGGTTTACTGTACCTGGGGCTGCGAGCGGAATGCTCCCGTGTGGGGATGCTTATTCAATTCCCCACACAGCTTTAAGGTCAGTGCCGTTATTATCCTTATTATACAGAGGAGAAAATTAAAGCTTTTAATAGACAGACTGATTCGTCCCCAAATTCCAAAACTAAGGTGTCAGGATTTGAACCTGGAAAGTGCCTTCGGTGCCTGCCTCCCTCTACTGCCCCATAACGTCCACTCGGGTTCTCACCAAGACACAGCCTAGCACAGAGTGTGGCCACACAAAATAAAGGAACCTGCCAGCGGGACAGCAAGACCCGCGTCGTTAAATCCTTCAGAGTTGTCTGACGTCCTCGCCCCAGCTATCCAGCCTCCTAGACATCCACCCCTGTAAAGGTCATGCTCTGGGGCCAAAGCCCCCAAAAGTCTGTCTCTGGGGCCCTTTTAGTTCTTTGGCAACCAAATCCCCTTTTAGGTCCAAGAAAGGCAGAACTGACCCTCTCTCTTCCCTTCTTCGATCTGATGCCCTCTTACGGATTTAGCTCATCATGAACTTTCTAAACGGACCTTGCCCACGGCTGGCCTTGGGGCAGGACCACAGTCTGGGGTCGGCTTTGTCCTCCGAGCAGCCCGTGCAGCAGCGGTCGCTGAGAAGGACACCTCCGGGTCCGGTCTGTGGCTCATCTCCCTGCAAATCTACAAGAGCACAGAGAGGAAGCGCTTACACTGAGCCCACTGGATTCTATATCACAGTGGACCCGACCAAGAGATTTGATCATCCGACACTGACATTATTTCATCCTTGATAATTTTTCAATAGCAAAAACTTAAAATAACTAAAAGAGTACAATTAGGATGTTGCTAACACAAAAAGTGATAAATGCCTGAGGAGATGGGATCCCCGCATAATTCACATTGTATGCCTGTATCAAAATATCACATGTACTTTATAAAGACACACAGCTATACGGACCATGATAACTAAAAAGAAAAAAGAGAAAAAGAGAAAAAATGAACATTTTAATATGAGAACTTCAGACCACGATCATACCAGGCTCACAGATATAACCATAGATTACTTTCATTTTTATTTTATTTTGTTGTTGGTTTTTGAAACAGAGTCCCACTGTGTCAGTCTGGGGATGGTACCATGGCATCATAACTCACAGCAACTTCAAACTCTTGGGCTCAAGAGATCCTCTTACCTCCCCCTCCACAATGCCTGGTTGGTTTTTCTATTTTTGGTAGAGACAGGGTCTCATTCTTGTTCAAGCTGGTCTCAAACTCCTGAGCTCAGGCAATCCAGTTGCCTCGGCCTCCCAAAGTAATAGAATTACAGGTGTGAGCCACTGCACCTGACCTCAATATAAGCACGCTTTAGACTGAGGTAATGTAACTTGTAATGAGGGTCAGTAAAATTGATGACTATCAGTACAAAAAGCTACAGAATAATTTATCATGTCCACTTAAGTCTATCCAGTTTTTATCACCAAAACTTCACCATTCCACTCTCTGGGTAACAAATGGAAGGGTTGAGTCATTATTTGATCATCATGAAAAATCTCATAAAGCTCAGGCAGCTCAGAATTCCTTGTGGTGGTGAGTTTCCAGTGACAGATTGAGTTACTGTGGCAAGGGCTCCATGAAAGAAGTGACACTGTAGTTCATAACTGGGGACACAGGTTGACACCCTCATGAAAGTTACCTCTCCCGTGCAAGTGTGGCCTGGACCACTCCCCGGAGATCCAAGTTCCCATTTGGAAGTCTACAGACAAGAAAGACTGAACAGACTCTATTAATAGCCAACTCTAAACAGTAGCTGGCAGCTCAATTATCCGCTAACACCTTGAGGCAATGCTGTAGGAGAACTGAAAAACTTCTCTATTGGATGGGGCCTGGATGAGGTTAAGAAAGAAAAGGCTGCTGTTCTCAAAACTAGAAGAGGATCAAAGACCATTTCATCTATTTTCTAAACTTGCCCCAGGCTTCTCCATCCAGGAGGCTTATGAGGTTCCAATTCTTCTTTAGCATGGAGGACTTCCACTGCCAACCACCTGACTCGACATAAAGAAGCAGAGAGTGGCATCACACTTGTGCCATCTAGTGTTATTATTCCTTTTTTTGAAGACTAAGATATATATATATATAAAAAAAACACCTAAAAATATAAGGAGGAAAACGAAAAAATGTAGTTTGGGAAAATGAAAAACACATTTTGATGTTTATTCCTCTGGTCTCATGAGGCTAACTTCACAACAAACAAAGGATGCAGTAGATTTAAAACTAGCATTAAAATAAAGAAATAGAGGGAGGAATCAAGTATTTAGACACGGAAATATACAGATCTTCAACTTCAGTTTGTACAGCTGTTTTTTCTTAAAGCATAGAACTGTTCACTAAAATAGAGTTATGAACCAAAATTGCTTTGGAAACCCATGAAATTCTTCTTCTAAAATGGCTCCATTTTCTTGGTCAAGGTTCAAATTATTCTAATCACATTAGTTTGTCTTGGATAATTTTGATTCAGTTGGATTAACTAATCATTTTTGCCATCTCACAGAATTTATTTTGTCATCTTCCCACATTTTAGAAGTGTCCATAGTGTTGTTTATAAAAATAAAGGTCCAAGAACATTTTTATAATTGCTTAATCCCAAGATTTTCTTGCCTTGGAAAGAGCTGTGAGTTCTAATCTTGGCAAATCTACAGAAAGTTTCTGGTAACCTAAGAGGATTCTCTGGCTTTTCCCTGACTTCTTAGAATGTTGGGATAAACAAGGCAGGCAGTTTTTGACCTTACTATGGTCTGAATGTTTGCATCCTCCACACACATAAAAATTTTATGTTGAAAGCTTAAGCCCCAACATCATGGTATTAGGAGGTGAGACTTTGACGGTGATTAGCTTATGAGTACACAGTAGAATTAATGGCCTCATTAAGGTCCAGTGGGGCTTGTTACCACTTCCACCACATGAGGATATAGGGAAAATGGCTTGTATGAGCGAGGAAGCAGCCTTTCACCAGACAAATAGCTGCTTTTCCCTTAATCTTGGACTTCCCAGTCCCCAGAACTATGAGAAATAAATTTCTATGTTTATAAGCTACCTAGTTTATGGTATCCAGGTACCTTGTTCCTCCACAGGGAGTGAGACATAAGGAAGGACACATGATATATTCAAAATAAGAAAAGTTGAATAACACAATAATCAGTTATGTTCCATGGGGGTATTTGGTGGAAAACCTGATGCCATTTTGAAGAGAAGACTCCTGGAAGGAACTGGCAATGACATTTCTCTACATGTTTCTAAAAATTATTCATGTGTTTCCTTAATTATTTATGATAAAGAATACCTTCTTCTGATCAGTTTTGGAGGGAATAAACACACACAAACACCCTGTAAGACCAGGATAGACAAAGTCTCAGATCGTGGCAAGAGAAATACGATGCCAAGGTAGCTAATTTCATTCCTTACTGATTTTAAAGAGAATCAAACTAGTGCATAAAAGTCCTCCAGAAAATGAAAGCAAACTTCTTCATTTGACTTAATTCTGGCTAATTTTAAAAATAACCTGTACAATCACTGGCCAAATCAGTAAGTTATTTGCCAGTTTGGGGAAATTCCTTAACAAGTGGAATTTTTTTTTTTTTTATGATCAGTTCTAGACTTGAAGATCTTTTCATTGGTTGAAAAGGAGTATATTTCACATTGAAATTCCATTAGTTATTTATAATTCCATTAATTATTTAGAGTTTCCATCTCTGTGAAGGAGTACACACATGTCTTTTGAGTCTGGGGCCTTTTCATTAAGATTGACAATTTCTGAATTTCCTTGAAAAGGTTTTAAAATGTTAAATTACTTAGTTGAAAAATTCTAAATGCTGTATTTCATGGATTTAGACCTTAAAATAAAGGAAGTATGTAAAGGTATTATGTTTTCATAGTAATCCAAGAAAACATGCATAATTTATACACAATTTATTAGTAAGGATATCCTAAATGTGTGAAATTATGGAAAAGAAAAGGTCAGAAGTTGAATGTATATGTTGTTCATTTTTTAAAAAGCCAAACATGAGATAGGCAAGAATGAATTAAGTGGATTGCATACCATGGTTGGGCTGTGTCTCTTTGTGTGTATGTGTGGTTTTATTGAACACTATCTCTTGACTTTTTAAAAATATGAAATATACAGGGCATCCATAAAGTGTGTGTGCATACTATGCACATATATATACACACAAGCACCACATAAATAACTAGGTTAAACAGAATTAAAGGATATCATTTGATAATAGTATTCATATGAACATGTTAAATTCTTTTCAATATTGGCATAGCTAAAAAAAAGAAACAGATTATGCTACTAAAAACAACATAATACTTCAAACACCTCACACAGACTTATTGTGAACAGGGGCCAAAGCAAACATACACTGTGGGGATTGCCAACCCCAGAGTTTCAAACCTTATTAAACAGAAAACAATAATGTTGAAATTTTCATGGCTTGAGATACAATGATGCATCTAATTGTTTTATTTCATAATTTATAATTAAATTTAAATTACCAAGTTATATTACCAAGTTGGCTTCCAAATAACCTGATAAATATTGAAGATCTTGATATGTCAATCATTGCAAATAAATTGATGGGGAGATTATTTTCAGAAAAATAACTCATTTGATTGTTTTACTTACATTCAACCACTCTTGGAAAAGCTGTCTTAGATGACAGTGGTTTCTTCAATATGCCTTTCACCCTTAAAAACAAGACACACATGCAATCATTTGATTATCTGGACTTTTAAACTAGGTCCTTTGTATTATAATTGTGGAAATTCAGTTAAAGCAATTCCTTCAATTTCCAAACACTCAGCATATAAAACAGTTCCCACCTTTCACATCCTTCCTCTACAGATCCATAAATTTGATAAAACATTTATCTACCCCAAAAGATTCTGATTTAATAGGTCTGTGGTGGAGCCCAAATCTCCCCAGGTAATTCTAATATACAAAAAGAATTTAGTCTTCTGCAGGTCGCCAGCCAGTTCACCCAGCACCATTGCATGCAAGTTATACCTCTGACAAGGGCATAATAACCAGAATACACAGAGAACTCCAACGTATTTGCAAGAAAAGAACAAGAGATCCCATCTCAGGATGGGCAAAAGATCTAAAAAGAAACTTCTCTAAAGAAGACAGGCGCACGGCCTTCAGACACATGAAGAAATGCT
>CAUYRH010037078.1:0-32607 GCA_963574655.1 Perodicticus potto | reverse complement strand
CTCCTTGGTGGTGTTGGTGCTGCGGCAGCCAGCTGAAGAGCCAGCGGGCTGAATGACAGGCAAGGAGGGGGACCTACAACGCCCACCAGAGGCTCCAATAGCCAAAAAGGCTGGACAACTGCTGAGGAGACACCTGTGCCTTGGTGTCTCCTTCACCTGTGACCAAGGCACAGGTGTCTCCTTCACTTTACACTTGGGATTAAATGTGGAACCCCCTTTTCCTATGCCTAGGTCAGTTTCTTGTGAATTTCCTAGGCCTGAATTCCATGATGGACTGTGTCCATTCATTGATACACTCATTCACCTTGCCCCCGGTGGAAGGGACTGTATTCATTTGTTTCCTGGCCAAGGAACCCACACACCTATATATACCCTGAGGCTAGAGGCCTAGAGGAGGAGACAGGGAAAGACCAGGAGAGGAACGGAGAGAGCATCTCTCTCCGCACTTGAAATCTCTCCCTCTACCAGGAACTTTGGTGTTTTCTGTATTCTTTTCTGTAAATCAATTCTGTCTTACCACGGAGGGGTGGGGGGTGGGGGAAATAATGTAATGAAGAATAATAAAATACATATATTTAATTAAGAAAAAAAAAAAAGATCATCAACCCTGATTTCCTTTTACAGGTTATACTTTCTTCCCTTTACCTTTGTGTAAGCGTTTCTTCACTGTTTGGGGGCATTCAAGACTAGAAAAAGTCTGATACGAATCCTATTTTATTTTCCTTGTAAGAGTGTTGATGTTCTTACTTACCTTTAAGTGATTTTTTTCCCTTTATTTTTCTTAGTGTTGACTAGAGGTGAATTTTTAATTTAATACATAGAGTCAATATACAGATTCACATCTGTATACTGACTCCCATCTTCATTTAGTTCAGGCAATTTTTAAATGCTAATTTGAAATATTTATTCTCTTCTATTGTTTTTCTTCCTTGGTGCCTTCAGTAACGTATGCACTAAATTTTCTTTACCTATTTTCTAAATGCATCATTTTATTTTTATCTGTCTCCTTATTTGCTTCTTCTTCTAATTCTTTCTTGGTTACTTTCTTACTTTGTCAGACCCTTCTTACTTGGTTACTTTCCTTTCTTACTTTGTCAGACCCTTTACGGGTCTTCATGCTGCTATTCACCGTTCTTCTTCTAAGCCTTGTAATCTATCTTTTATTGTTGAAATATTTTTGTCTTTTTTCCCATGAGTTTTGCCAATTCCCTTTTTGCCTTTTTGAATTTTTGATTATCACCTCTTACTGTAAGTCTATTTTGTTCCTGAACTCTTGTATTTTTGCTTTGTGATCTTTCTTCATTGCTGGAAATAATTCATTCTTATTTTTGAAATTCTTATTGGAATATTAGACTATCATTTTTGTCTGCTGTGTAGCATAATAAATTTAGCCAAGTATTTCTTTTCTGTTGGAAAATTTCTCTAATACTTCACATTTTTCCTCCATGCTATTTTAATATATTTTTGTCTATTTCTTTTTCTTTTCTTTTTCATCCTCACAGAGCAAAATAATCCTGGATCTGAGTATAAGAGAGAGGAGGCTGGGTAGGGATAAACTCACTGATTCATAGCTCAAGTAGGAATGGTATAGGCGGTGACATAATGTGGAAACTGACCAATTTAGTATAGACAGCTCAGCTGACCATTACAGATTTTAGACAAAAAAAATATTTAGGAGGGAGTTTCTCCTGTAATTCAGTTTCTCCTGAATTCAAAAGTGTTTCCTTATATTGGAAGCATTTTTACGTAGAATATACACATGTTTCCTTTGCTTCTCGGAACCTGACTTGGGTCTGGAGGGCTCTTTGCTCTAGCCCTATAACCCCTGCTTATTCTGGTGGCTGATGCTACCAAGGGACACAGGTCTTGCTTTCCAAAGTGATTCATTTACTTTCAGAAAGTGAATTTTTGCTGACACTTGGACTCATCTCCTTTGAGCTTGTCTGGGCAATTTTTACCCTTCCTTCCATGCCAGTGTTTATTTCTATTTGTCTTTCAACCCTGTTCACGTCACTTTGCCCTTACTGGGAGACTTTCACTTTTTTGAAGGTGGATATTTTGTTGTTGGGTTCTGGGATTCACCAATGCAGTGTCGGCACGTCCTAATCTTCCCTGCATTATGGCTACTTTGGGGACTTCCTGCCTGACTCTGCTGGTCTTAGTTGGTCTTGGCAGCATGCACACATAATTTAAAATTTGTGGGGATTTTTTTTTTTGTCTTCTATTTCAAGTAAAAATGGAGTTTGTGACTTTTTTTGTTTTTTCTTTTTATTAACTTATTGCTCTATTTCCAGAAGAAGTGGACAGATTCAGAATAATGCTGCCTCTATGTTCTCCCAGAAACATAAGTAATGTGATTATTTTTGTGGTAGTAAAAAATAAAGCATATTCCTATTTAAGTCAGGTAAATAATGAATGGAATTTTCATATGAAAATAGAAGACCCTTTAAAAGATGTCTCCTTGAACAAAATGTATTCTTCACTGGCAAGTTTTCAAGATGTGCTCTGGGCATAATTAAAAAAGGGAAGCTCAATATACTTGTTAGATAAGCAAATCTATGCAGATAGTCTGTCATTCTCTGAGAAATGAAAACTGGGTAGAGGAAAAGAGTCAGATTTACATGTTACAAAAATGCTGTTCTTTATTTTAATCGACAGAATTGGATTAGACTCTAGCATCAGCATGCATTTCCCATTGTTTTCTTTTTATATTAACTACAGGAGACTCATTAGAATTTCATGGATGTAATTGTTTCTGGGTTACATCCTCAATTAATGACTATAATTGAAAGATGGGATAAAACTGGGATGACGTGACTGTAATTTAAGTGTAAGATGTCTGGGCCTCTATTTACAATGCATTTGTTATTTTTTTTTTTCCCCCTACTGTGGAGGAGTATTTACGAGCGGCAGAAATAAGTGCATTTCAAACGACAATGTCTCAATCAAAACAATGAGCATATTGTGTACTGGGTGTTGTTTTCCTGGGCTATTTTGTGACTCTGCAGCTCTCACCATGATATGTGCGCACATAAAGAGCTTGTGCTCATATTTTTTCGGAGGACTTGGGGAAGAGAACATGCTTCAACAAAGGGAAGGTGGAATAGAGGCTGGCTCTGCCCTTCTTTACATGCCATGTTACAGCAAGTGTTCAAAACACAGCAGCTCAGCTTGCACTTGCCAAAGACTCCCTAATCAGTTTTAGATGCTGTTAGGAGGAAAGAAAAAAAGAACTCTCTCGATCCCTTAATTATGGCTCTTCTCCATTTCCCTCTCCATTCTCCCCCACTCATAGATATTAACCTTGTTAGCTTGTGGAGCAGAACATTGCTGATTATTCACACACAAGCCTTGAGAGCAGCTGCAAGGGGCAGCTGGACAGTTATTTGGGAGTGGCAGTGTACGGTTCAGATTCTGGATACAAAGTCCATAAACTAGAGTTCCTGGGTTCAGAGGTGTCTGTCATTGCTCCATCCAAGGTCAGAAGTGGACCATGTAGTTCGTGATGCGTCTTTTTCAATAGTAGTGATTTTTATGTCTCTTTTGCATCCATTGAATTGGAGGGAATGCAAAAGCAGCCACAGTATTGAACATGTGGTATCTAAGCTGTACGTGGCTGCACTAAACCACCAAGGCAAGAGAAAAGAAAGTGGAAGAAGAAACAGGTGACAATAGAAAGGTAAGAGACAGAACAAGAAGGGAGAGGCCACTGACACAGAAGTCACATAATGACGATGATAACAACTTGACATTTATGTATTTTAAAAAAATGCAGCTCTAGTGCTGATGCTGTCCACTGAGGAGTATTTCCTAATCTGGGACTTCTTTGCAGAAACACAAGGGTGGTTACTCCAATGCAGATTATCAGTTTCCACCACAGACTTATGCAAATCCAAATGTGTGGCTATGAATGTCAGCAAACTACGTTTTTTCTGAGCTTGTAGATGATTCCTATAGATGACAGAGTTTAAGAATGCCGGGGATAGAGGTAGTAGGGAGGAGAAGAAAAGGAACAGCGGGAACAAGCCAGAGAAGGTGGCCAGGAGTGAGTGAGGTGAGGTCAGATTTGACAGGCACATGTTCTGTGCTCTCAGGAAAAGGGCTAAGAATCAGAAGAGTCAAGTATCTTCCTGTAAGCTGTATGTCCAATAAGCAGCAGGGCCATGGTTTACTGTTAGAAATTTTTAAAGACTATGGCTCTTTTCTTTGTACCAAGCTTAAGTCAATAGGAACAGGAACGTGCTAGTATTTGGATGGTTAGTTGCCGGAAGGAGGAGGTGGCATGGCTTGGGATCCTGGCCTTGAATTGGTTGTATATTGAGATAAGTGCAACTTTCAGGAAAATGGAGTGGAAGGCAAAGTATGTGCCACATTTTCAATCCAGTATTGTAAACATAAATTTTATTTTTATTTCTTATTTTTATTATATTATTATTATTATTTTGTGGGTTTTGGCCCGGGCTCAGTTTGAACTCAGGTATATGTGGCCGGCCCCCTACTCCTTTGAACCACAAGCACCGACCTTTTATTATTATTATTTTTTTTACAGTTTTGGCTGGGGCCAGGCTTGAACCCACCACTCCCGGTATATGGAGCTAGAGCCCTATTCCTTGAGCCACAGGCGCCACCCCCTTTTATTTTTTATTTTATTTTTTAATTTTTTTCAGACAAAGTTGCACCTTGTCACCCTCAGTAGAGTGCTGTGTGTCACAGCTCACAGCAACTTCAAACTCTTGGGCCCAAGTGATTCTCTTGCCTCAGCCTCCCAAGTAGCTGGGACCATAGGTGCCTGCCACAGGGCTCGACTATTCTGTTTTTTGTATTGATGCTGAAGTCCATGCCCCAAGGCCATCTGCTGCAGAACTGCCTCTTGCTCTAGGGAAGTCAGTTTTTGTTCTATTCAGGCCTTCACCTGATTACATGAAGCTCACCTACATCATGGAGGGCAAGATTTACTCCAAGTCCACCAAATTAAATATTAATCTCATCCCAAAACACCTTCAGGGAAATATCCAGAATGTTGGGGCACATGTCTAGGTACCATGGCCAGCTGGATTGATCTTTTTTTATAAAAGAAGTCAAAAAGAAGAAAAACATTTTTTTCCATTTTAGTAAGTACTATTTTCTGTGTTTTATCACATATGAATTTGGACATATGCACTCTTTCTGCTGCATTGATGGAATTAATAACCTCCTTATAGTAATGTACACATTTATTAAAGGCTTTCCAGAAATAAGTGTTAAAGGTGTACTAGTCAGACAGGAAGAAGAATAGTTCAAGAGTGGGAACTCAGACTACAGTGAGACTAAAACAACAGAAAAAACTGATAGAAATTTACTGATGAGATCCCTTAATAATAGAGAGTAGAAACAGCTTTGCTGATGCAGGATCAAGGAGAGCAAGAATGCTTGATGATTTTTTTTTTTTTTTTTTACAGAGAAGCTTTAATTGATCAACACTTCCTGCAAATGAATAATGTAGGTGAATCGTATCAGCATGATGGAAATTTCCAATTATTCAAATTACAAAAAGCCATCAAATTTGTGGAAATCAAACAGAAAGAGCCATTAATTCACATTCTGTCCTCCAGCCTTATAGGGTTTTACCCATTTTTGTGATGGGAACACACTTCAACCTTGAAATTAATCCGAGAACCCGGTGTGGTAATTCAGTCACACATCCACCATTTAATTGCTTTAAAGGTAATCTAGGCAAATGTACACATTGAAGTCTGTACCTTTTTAATATGCAGTCCAATTCTATTCCTGTCCTGCACAATGAATTCAGAATTTCAGATCATGCCACTTAATAGAAAATGTGTTAATTAAGATCAGTTTAATAATGGTAGTTGTGGAGGATTGAAAGCATGCTTAATGTGAGCACCACATTTCCATTCTGAAAGGCGAGGGTGAGTGGAAAGGAAATATTTTGGCCAAGACACACCTCCTAAACAAATCATCCTTCACAGACTAGATTTCTGTCTTTCCCCGGCATCAATCTATCTGTTCCTCCACAAAGGGTCTGCTCTCCTCTCCCAGATTTCTGCTATCTCTGCATACACCTATGCCATCAGTAGCTTCAGCAGTGGCTACTAAATGGTGTTCCAGAGCATTGTTGGGGAGGGAGGCCCTGAAGAAGGCAGGTTCTTTGCTGAATGGGAGAGGAAATTCATAGTAGAAGGGCCCATCAGCTACTTTTCATTGATCTAAATCCCATTTATAATGTGTCCACTGGGAACACTTCCTATGTGTCCCAACCGTGTCTCATTTTAAGATGTCAGGAAAATGGCCTGAAGGTAAATTCCATCACAAAAGAGGTATTAGGCTAAGGAGATGTGACAATGTGGGAAATTCACTGCTACTAGTAAGCTATATGATGTAAAGCAAGTCATCAATCTTTCTGTGTCCGTATTTCTTCATCTGTAAAATGGATATAACTATCATTTTGTTGAAGTTGTATTATGTGCTATGCACTTTTCATAATTTTCCTCTCTTCATCCTCATAGTAACATTAGCAAGCCAGCATAATAGTCCACCCATCTTTTCTTTGAAATAAGACATAGCGATCCTTAGAGATGTCAAATAAGGGTGTGTAAGGTGTGGAGGCAGCATTTTCATACCCTCACCACAGTACAGTAATCACAGCACTGACTTCTAGAATGATAATTAACACCTTACACGGTAGGGTTGTTCCTGGGATGAGTTTATATAATGCTTGTAAAATACATAACACAAGTGTCTGAAAACTGAGGTGAGCTTTAATACCTGGATAAAGCAGCAATGATAACAATTACTTCTTAGGTAAGTTTTTACTTAATCCTCATTCAAAATTTGCCTTACCTTCCTTCAGCACCAGTGAATTCAGAGTCAGTAGCATCATCTATCCATAGGATGGAAATCTTTCACTTGCCCCCTATTTCATAAATGGTTGTGTTGTCTCTACAGTTTCTATGGCGAGAGTTAAGGTGCAATAGAATCAGCCTGGATCCTTAACTCTTCCACTGGACTTAGCGGAGAAAACCTCAGAAGTTAGTTTTCTCATTTCTGAATACGTAATAATACCTTTCTTCACTCCTGTCAGCCTTAGAATAAAATCCAAATGAAAGCAAGAATACAAAAGGCTTTATAAACACCAGTGTGCCATGGAAATGTGAAGGTGGTATCACCAAGGGTTATGACATCTTCTACTTCTTTTTGCTGCATCCTTTTTATGTGTTTATCAACATAACCATATTTTGTTTGTTTGTTTGTTTTTTGAGACAGAGCCTGAAGCTGTCACCCTAGGTAGAGTGTCATGGCATCACAGCTCACAGCAACCCCCAACTCCTGGGCTCAAGCGATTCTCCTGCCTCCAACTCCCAGGTAGCTGGGATTACAGGCGCCCGCCACAACACCCAGCTATTTTTTGGTTGCAGCCGTCATTATTGTTTGGCGGCTCAGGCTGGATTCGAACCTGCTAGCTCAGGTTTATGTGTCTGGGGCCTTAGCCGCTTGAGCCACAGGCGCCGAGCCAACATAACCATAACTTTTGACTTGCAAGTACAGTAGAACTGCCATAGTTGATCACTTCCCTATATTGACCATCTCCTTAAGTTGACCTAATTTTCATAGACTGGACATGCACTGCACATACTTCATGGAAGTTCCTTATGTTGCCATCTCTGTGTGTTGACCAGTTTGTTACAGTCCCTTGGTCAACTTACAGAGGTTCTACTGTATTACCATTTCAACTCCACTGTTGAAAGATACAATGAGGGGATGATGCATTCACATGGCATTTTTATGTGAATAAATTATAGAAAACAATTTTTCTTTTATACTTGCTGTTTTCTGGGACAAATGGTCTCATTCAAATTTAAACCAAAGTTTCAAATTTCTTTCTGCAAGTCTTCAGGTTAATTTGTATGAAGTTTGGTTAGTAAGTTTCAGATGGTATTTAGCTTGAGATCCCCCAGAAGAAGTTACTTCAGATTTTGTTGAGAATAATATTTATTGAATATTCACCACTTACTAGAACCTGTTCTAAGTGTATTACATAAATTATCTACAGTATTTTTATACCACAATAATTCTACAGGATGAGCATTGTAAACCTCGTTTTATAAATAAGAAAATAGGTTGAAGAAGTTTAAAATGTATACCAAAGTTAGATGAGTAGCAAATAATGAAAACTGTTACACACTCTTGCATTTCATAAAAGGAATCATAGTAAAAGTGGTAGGCATTTCACATTTTAATCTTTATTTAACTTTCTGACATTTTCTTACTCTTTTTGCCATGTGTTAGTTCCCTTAGGCTACCTACTAAAGTTTCACAAACTAGGTGGCTTAAAACAACAGAAATTTATTATCTCACAGTTCTGGAGTCCAGAAGGCTGAAGGCAATTTGTCAGCAAGATTGGTTCCCACTGGCGAGCTCTCTGAGAAACAGTACATTCCAAGCGTGTCTCTTAGTTTCTGGTGTTGCCAGCAACCTTTGCTGTTCTTTGGCCTGTAGACACATCAGTCTCTGCCTCCTTTGTTGCATGGTGTTCTCCTTGTGTGACTGTCATTATGTCTCTTCTCTTTTCCTTATAAGGACACTGGGTCATATTGGATTAAGGACACCTCTAATAAAGTATGACCTCATCTTCATCTTAACTTGATTATATCTGCCAAGACCCTATTTCCAAATAGAGTCTCAGTCACGGGTATCAGGGGTTAGGAGTTCAACATATCTTTTTAGAGACCAAAATTCAACCAACAATACCACACAATTGATAAAAAGATTAGTTCCTAGAGGGTAAATCCCCAGTAATTTGATCGATGAATATTTCTTATGTCCCTATCATGTGTCCAGTATTGCACCAGCCACTAGAAGTAGAGTGGTTAACAAGACGGCCTAATTATTGATCAATAAATCAGTCAGAAATATTTATTATGCATCCACTATTTGTCAGGAAGAGATTCAAGAGTTTAGAATAATGTTTAGGACAAAGTTTCTGCTGTCAAGAAGTTCATCTATAAGTGAGATGAAGTAGAAAAGAAACACATGAATATATATGGTAATTTCTGATACCAAAATGGGCTATGAAAAAAGTATTAAGTTGGAAGCTCTAAGGAAGAGTGACTGGGGAAGTTCGGGCAATGTTCTTGATCAAGGAGTCAGGGAGGAATTCCTTGGGCGGGTGATATTTGAATTGAGAACTGAGTAACTAGAAGAAGGCAACTGTCCAGAGATCTGAGAGCAGAGAGTCCAAGAAGAATGACAGCCAAGGACAAGAGCCTTGAGTGGGAACAAATTCAGAATGTTCCAGAAAGAATGGAAGTTATTTTCTCTAAATTGTGTGAACTAAGAGGGAAATGAAAAGAAGCATTTTATAGGAATTGGATGGTGCCTGTGGCTCAGTGAGTAGGGCACTGGCCCCAAATACCAAGAGTGGTGGGTTCGAACCCAGCCCCAGCCAAACTGCAACAAAAAATAGCCATGCATTTGGTGGGTGTCTGTAGTCCCAGGTACTCGGGAGGCTGAGGCAAAAGAATCGTCTAAGCCCAAGAGCTGGAAGTTGCTGTGAGCTGTGACGCCATGGCACTCTACCAAGGGCAACAGAGTGAGACTCTGCCACAAAAAAAAAAGAAAAAAAAAAAGTGGATAATGAGTTTGACTTTTATTTTTAAGCTACTTGGAAGGTTGATTAGGAAGAATGATTCAAATACAAGTCTTAGAAACATCCTCACTGTCTGTTATCTAGGATATATTGTAAAGGGACAAGAATAGTATCCGAAAGCCCACTTAGGTGGGTGCTGTCTCAATCCAAAGCAAAGATGATGCATATTTTGGGGTAGGGTTATAGTGATGAAATTGATGACAAAGAATTGGAACACAGATATACAAGTATTTTGGAAGTAGAGAGAATGGAACTTTCTTATGAATGGGGAGTAGGGTTAGACTGAAAAAGAGAAACCAAGTATGAATGTCTCTGTCAAAGAGCTTACTGTAAAATGGGAGGCATCACAGAAAGAGATAATTTCGATTTAGTGTGGCGAGTGCTACAATAAGACTAAATCTAGATGGAATCCTCAAAAATATTTAAGAGAACTTGAAGGAGGCTAAGTTTCCTTAAGACTGGTGGGAATCTCTTTCATAGTTGATATTTTGTCCTATCTCATTTCAAAGGCTGGCACACCTCTGAGAAACACAGGGTACTTCTGGTATTCTGTACAGAGATAATGCTTGTCACAATACTATGTTTTGATGAAGGCTCTTGTTTTATGTGTCCTTAAATGTAGTGACTGTGTGTAGTATTGGGTAGTGATTTGATGAGTGGAGGGAGAGTTGGAATTAGAATATGACATTGACGTCAGCTGCCTCTCTCTAGTCTAGAGGAACATGAGGCAATGAGGTACTGTTTTTGAAAAAAATCCTCTATGAGAACATAATAGGCAGATACATAGTTCATGCACGGCAAATCTTTCTAGGTACTTTGTGCTAAAAACCCCAGGTCTCTACTGCACCAACACAATTTGTCTCAAAATGTATTTGGGTCTTCTTCAGTGAGAGGACAGACTCTGAGTGGAACTTGCATGACTTAGCCTTCAAATCATATTTCCATAGATAAGTCACCTTTATCAGCAAGTAACAAAGCTATCACTGGCACAGACTCTATGACTTATCATTGCTCTGTATTAATCATATGAAGGTAGAATCATATTTACAATTGCCAAATGGCCCTGAAACTTCCTATGATATCTAAGAGAATTTAACTTCATACATAAACTACCTGTGCTTACCTCATTGTATCTTTCCAATGTTAGAAGCTTAGTTTGATCTTTACCCAGGATGTTGGCTTCCCTTGCTGCTCTCCTAGACTTCTATTCATTCCTGGGTTGTTTCTTTTGAGGGTCCCTTTTATAATCTCTTCCCCAGCATTGACTGTCCTATTAAGGTACTGTTGGAGTTCTATGTACTACACCCTGTTTCCACAATAAGCCATTCCAACACACATGTTGTTAGTCTCTGATGAAAGGGGTGATATCTCTGATATATCTGTATAAAGATATGTTCAGTCTTCCATATGAACCACGACCTGAAATTTAAATGGTTATCATCATTTGAGCTAGTGAGTTAAATGTCACTATGTATATACCCAAGCATTGATTAGGAAGCAAGACTTAAAATTGATATATTCACAATCAAGTGTGTATTTCTGTAAAAAAAACTTCTGAATAAAATATTCAGCATACATATTGATTAAATTAAGCTATAAAGGAAAAGGATAGGAAAAAAGGATGAAAAGGGGGCAAGATTTAAGGAATTACACTTTGGGTAGTTACAGATAAGTGTATTTACTCTACTCTAAATCACACACACACACACACACACACACAGAGAGAAGGTGCCAAAAATTTATACACATTTTAAGGAAAGAAAAATCTCAATTGTCATACTCAAAGTATATAGATAATGTTTGCTATCTTATATTTTGTATCTTGTACCTGTTGTAACTGCAGAGATCTTTTTTTCTTTCTTTCTTTCTTTTTTTTTTTTTTTTTTTTTTGCAGCTTTTGCCCAGAGCTGGGTTTGAACCAGCCACCTCTGGTATATGGGGCTGGTGTCCTACTCCTTGAGCCACAGGTGCCACCCTTTTTTCCCTTTCTTAAAATTTATAAACATTTTCTTGTCATCCTCTTTATATACATGTACAATACATACATATTTCAATCAAACTTTTAATAGTCGATTAGAATTAATTTCCATACCCTTAAGTTCATAAGTCTTTCAGCATTGTGCTGGCGGCATTGAAAACTTTAATTCATGTCGTCTTTGGGCAGGTTTTTATATAAATACTCAACCCTTAATTGAATAGAAAGCACCAAGTACTTTTCACCTCTTAGTTCTTTCAGTAAGTTTTCAACTGACTACAAGACAGTTTATTTTCATTTGATAAGAGGAACATAAACAAATCTCTTTGTGTCATTTTTTCATAAGATATATATATTGAGAAAAGGAAATTCATTGATTTACATTAACATTAATATATTGTATCGCTCTTCCTTTCTTTTCTTAGGACTGGTTTAAGAAAACTGTGAGTTCCAGTATTTGCACATTTTGTCAATTTCTACTTTCACTATCTATTTCTGAAAAATGATCATTTATTTATCTATTCACTTACTTAAATATTTTGAGACTGAGTCTTGCTCTCTTTCCACAGGGTTAGAGTGCAGTGGTGTCGTCATAGATCACTTTATCTTCAAGCTCCGAGGAGCAAGTGGTCCTCTTGCCTCAGCTTCCTGAGTAGGTGGGACTACAGGCATGCACTACCATGTTTGGCTAATGTGATCTATTTTTAAAGAATGGGGTCTCATTCTTGCTCAGACTAGTATTGAATTCCTGGCCTCAAGTGATCCTTCTGCCTCCGCCTCTCAAAGTGCTATGATTATGGGCATGAGTCGCTGTGCCTGGCCCATCCACCTTTTCATAGCATAGATATTCATTTTAAAGATACTGCCCTTTAATTTTAAAGATACTGAACTCTGTTGTCATGAAACTTTTAACATATTCTGAGAAAATCATGTAGCAAATATTGTAAGTGAAACCAGAGAGTAGCTTCTTTCAAAATGGTAACTAGTTTTCCCAATGGAAGCAATTCTTCCTTTTTGTACAGTCTGGAATAAAAATGATCAGTTTATAGCATAAATAGAAATGTATTTTGGTGTCCTACATGTTGGCGAGTGCAAGAGAGTAAAAAATCAAGCAACATCAAAGGAAAAGAAATGTGATGTGAAACAAGGGAAAATAAATGTGATATGAGAAAACCTGAAAGCTCACTAGGAGACATTAGTTTTTAAATGTGAAAGAAATTCTACAAAAGCACGTATAACAAATTTAAATAAAAAATGTTTGTATGAATACTCAAGACTTACTTTAGTGAAACACTCACTGAACTGTGGAATCTTAGAAGTGACTGTGGCCACTCAGAATCCAAGATTTTTCTAAACTATCAGATTCTACCATTAATGCATAGCCTAAACCAAATGCTGACATCACCCTTTCTACCCCACACCTCTGCTGAAAAGTGTCAGCCATGGTAGGAGCTGGGAGGCATAGGGGGAGGGTCTCTAAATAAATCACTGCTAATTAAGCAATCACCATTAAAAATAAATCATTGTCCTGTCACTATGTAATTTCCTGCTAAATTAGCTCCTAGATATTGTAACATGTCTAATGTCTTTCTGTGGGTGCTGGTGGTGGATGTTCTTTGATAGTTAATGAGAGAAAACAAAGAAAAAAATACTCATGGTATATTAGTCATACAGTAAGTCCTTTGGGAAGGGCATTGTTTGAGAAATGCTGGTTTCTACATTGCTGTCCCCTCCAGTATACTACTGTATATAACTGGCAAGTAATGTATGAAATAAAACATCAGTATTCTAATTTGGGTTTCAAATTTATGCCAACTAATGAGGATAACTATCGTGATTTTTATGTAAGTATATATTCTTGGAAAACATGTTTATATATATTCAGATATATATACACACATATCATTGGTATAGTGGCATCATTCAGAAATTTGGGGGAAAATATAGGAATTATTTCTAAATTAAAACATTTTTCTGACGAGATTCACTTTCATTTAATTTAATGTTCCTGAGTGCTGGATAATGTCATCTTTTCGATAATAATTAGACAAAAATTCAGACATTGTAATTGCACCATGGATAAATTTATTGTAGGTTGCATATAGATTTAATTCTCTGCAGCACAGATTTTATTTTTTGTTTGAAACTATACATTACACATGATTATTGAAGGATATAATTAGAGTTGTCCTGGTGTTTGGGCAAAATAACTAACACTTTGGGTTTATTAACGTTTCTGTAATTTGCATTTATTTTAATGCTTAGGTAGCTGAGTATCTTCTTATATGTCACAGAGCATGGATAGAAAATGTGAACAGTACATATAGGGATGGATTCCATCTCATGTAAAAAGTATAGCTTATCATGATGACAAGTGTCAGAAGTGTTAGTGAAAATGTGGATTAAGAGACTGGGAGAAAGAGTCCTGTCTTCCACCAGTCACATGAATCTAATGAAAAATAGCTTTACATGTTAGCATTTGAAAAGAGAATTTGTAATGGCTATTTTTTCTTACATTTATCTGTACCATGTACACATGTTTATGTGCATTTACTGAACTACATATGGACTTTTATTTTGTAAATCAAGAAGAAATGTTTTAAGGGGATAAAGAGGGAAATAAGTGGAGGGGGATGTCATTGCTTGTTGTTATCACAAACTCTTTGATTTTTATGTTGTTTTGGGTCATTCAGTGTTTTTGTTTGTTAATTATTTTTTTTTTTTCAGATGAGAGACTTTGGAAATTTGTCAATAACACAATTTATTTTGGGTTCCAGATAACAAAAAGTAGCAAAGAATTTCAAGAAGATGGTTCTTTTACCAACACTCAAGACCCAAGAGTGTTGTGGGGTTTTTTTTTTGAGACAGAGCCTCAAGCTGTCACCCTGGATAGAGTGCCATGGCATCACAGCTCACAGCAACCTCCAATTCCTAGACTCAAGCGAGTCTCTTGCCTCTGCCTCTCAAGTAGCTGGAACTACAGGCACCCGCCACAACGCCCGGCCATTTTTTGATTGCAGCCATCGTTGTTTGGCGGGCCCCGGCTGGATTCGAACCTGCCAGCTCAGGTGTACGTGGCTGGCACCTTATCCCGTTGAGCCACAGGTGCCGAGCCGAGTGCTGTCGTTTTGATGGAAGGGAGAGGTAGCCTTCTTACTGTTCATGTTGCTGTCAGAGGGAATCGCAGTGAACAGTCTCTTCAAGTGATTTTTTGAGAATCACCCTTTGAAAGATAGAGTCAGAGCAGAAGTGGAACATGATGGGCAGATACCATGGGTGTGTCAAAGCTGGCAGGTTAGGTCACAAACACATCGGCAGCATTCCTTGGGGAACTCCCTGGAAATCAGGTGGGACTCATGAAGAGCCTGGTGGTTCTGCGATCACAGTTGACAGTAAGTATAGTGACTTTAATGTATTGATTTTATTATGCTTTCATTCGTACTTATCAAATGATACTGCCTAGTATTTGGGAGCTGTACCTTTTTAAAGCCTTAGTTTTAATCTCATGGTTCTGGATAGAGAACAAAACCTAAATCCCCAAATATCACTGTGTTAAGACACTTGGTGTTAGATATTTCACTGACATAACATATAAAGATTAGGTTTTCATCGAGGAGAAGTATGGTATCAGTTGAGTATCTTACATTTTGATCTAGATGACCTCGAGGCCATAGCTTCCTCTTTCCCTTCACTGCAGGAGAGGAAGGAAATGATAGAGGGGACATCCCATTCCTGGTACCAAAGTCTGTATCAGTCAGGGTTCTCTAAAAAAAGCAAGATGAACACCAAGAGGGTTGCCTCTCAATTCTATCCAAGACACAACATTGTTGAGTTTTGAGCATAGGTGGTGAGAACTGCCTCTTCATGCATATATCTCAGAGAGAAAGAAAAAGGAATTGGTTTACATGATTCTGGAGCTGGGCATGTTCCAAGATTTGCAGACTGAGGCAATAAGCTCTGGAGACCCAAGAGATGAATGGTGTAGTTACAGTTTGAACAGGAAAAACATGAATGTCTCAGTTTAAAAATATCCAGGCAGAAGGAAGTCTCTCTAACTTGGAGGAAGGTTAGCCTTTTTATCAGGGCTAATTGGATGAGACCCACTCACATAAGGGAGGTCAATCTGCTTTATTCAGTCTACCTATTTAAATGTAAATCTCATCCAAAAATATTCTCATAAAAACATTCATAGTCCAGTCAAATTTGACCTTCACAAGTCCACCTTTTGTCAACAGGACACCCACATGCATCTCCTTAACTTATATGTCACCTCCCAATAAAGACAAAATCCAGGTCATAATTATGTTTAACATGATACAACTATTCTGCCTATTACTGAGCATGCACTAATCCCCTCCCTATAGTGCATATAAAGTCCATGCATGATATTTACTATTTGTCTTGATAGCTGATATTCTATAGCTTAAGTATTTATGATGTAAAGTTAACAATACATGACATAATGTCAATACATCATAAATTGCATATTAAGGAAATGAAAGAGGAAAGAAAACAAAGATTTGTACTCATAAACATATAAATACATATTCCTAACAAAATAGAGAATATTATAAAGACTTATAATAATTACAGTCCTTATTTCTATAACTGATCACTTGCTCATAGCTGGTATGTATAACTGCCTTATTCTATTATCCATTCTGTATTTTCTTCACTTTCAGCAGGGACCTCAGCTAGTCATGATTGTTTACCTGATGGAATGTTCCTGAAGGGTATAGCAGGGGGTTCTGGAAAACAGAGAAGCACTTGGAATCTTTTGTGAATCCTAAAAATCTCAACATTATAGCTGAATTTTTAAAATTGAAAGGAAAATATATTAGGTTATGAAAATTAATTATTACAAAATTAGAAAACCAGACACTTTTACTTTTTGATCACACAAGGCAGTTTTTATTTGGGGATTAATCATATGTTTTGGGCCTTAGTAAAAATTGTTTTTATGCCTCAGTTCTGGACAGCTTTCCCTTCCTTCCCATGGTTTATTCATGTTGGCCATTTTCTTAGGAAGTCTCAAGCATTTTCACAATACAGTATATATTAGTTAACTATATGAAGTGATCCAGATTACTCATCAAGCAGATTGAAAGTTCACTTTAGGTTCTATCATGTATCATTTCTTAGTTGTAGATAAACTACATCATCATATTGTTCATCCAGGAAAAGCACCTTTTGGGATTAAGCAAAGAAAAAGTTACATTACATGGAGTTATTCTGTCATTTACCCACAAAACATGGTGCTGTTATCTCTTAACCCCAGCAGAAATATCTATCAGACAAAAATAAAATTGTTTACATTTTGTTCCTGAATTAGGCTGACTTCTATTCTTAAAGGCTTTTCTTTCCTATGCTCTACCCAAGACTAAGCCAAAGACTGGGCAACCTTGAAAATTTCTTCTTTATCTTCTTCTCAAACCAATGAGAAGAAGAAACCAATGAAACCAATGATTACTACTAAATAAAAGTAATAATGATGATAAGACCAATGTTACTACTATTAGTAAATTTACTGAATAGCCACAAGTCAGAAAGCATGGATAGAAATCCAAGAAGAAAAGAAGAAAGAAAGGGGAATAATTAGTACTCAATCATATTATCAAAGGAAGACAAGCCTAGGTGAGGATTTTACTATCAATTAGTTAAGTGGTTTACAAGCTGCTATGGTTTGAATGATATAGTTTGTCTCCTCCAAAACTCATTTTGAAATTGATTGCCATTGTGGCCCTTTTAAGAGGTGAGGTCTTGAAGAGGTTAAGATGGATTGGTGCATTTCTTCAGATGGATTGGTGCATTTTCTTAAATCTTCTGGGAATGGGTTGGTTCTCTTGAGAGGGGTTTGTGAGAAAATTTAAGTTGGCTTCCTCCACTCTCTCTTATACTATCTCACCACGTGATCCTTTTTGCTTTCCCACCATGTTATGATGCATTGTCAGACATTCCCCAAAAGTATCACCCCGTCTTGAACTTCCCAGACTCCAGAACCCTGCGGTAAATAAACTTCTTTTTTTTTTTTTTTTTTTTACAAATTACCCAGTCTGTGGTAAGTTGGTGTTCTGTGCAAGTGTTGCATCTGTGAATTCAACCAACTTTGTATTGAAATCTGTGGCTAACGAGGGCTGACTGTACTATGCCATTTTATATGAGGGCATTGAACATCTGCAGATTTTGGTGTCTGGGGAGAGAGGTGATTCTGGAACCAATGGAACTAATTTCCCAAGGACATGGAGGGCTGCTGTATTCTGTTATGGCAACACTAGGTCTTTCTTTACTTTTTCTTTTTCCATTCATCTGACTATAATGGATCATTTAAATAGATATCAAAAATACTGATTAGAACTAATTAATTAAATGAGAAAATTAGACTTATGCTTGTCATCATATGGCTAAAATAAACAGATTTTCTAATTTAGCTTTGTTCTACCAAGTTCTCTTGGAATCAAGATCACATGGCCTTGAACTCATCAACATAACAAGGTTCTGTCCATTGCAACTTCAATAGTGCACCTAGTGGGAGGTATGAAGTAGTCTCCTCGTTGTTATTTACTTCATATTATGTATTTTAAAAAAACTCTATTTTTAAAATTTTTTGTTATAACAATTTTTTTTGGCATATGTGAGGGCATACAGAATATATGTGTTTGTATTTGTTGATATGTATGGTTGTGTGTTTGATGTCTGATGAAAAATAAGATTTAAAGTTAGCTTGAGATTAAATACAATCAAACCTCCAATTAAATTTTCCTGTATTCCTACTCAGCTTTTTAAACATTATTATTATCTTTGTACTTTGTTCTGAAAGAAGGTGTTTAATACTACTTTTCTGTAATAATACAAATGTTCAGTCAACATGTTTGAGTAATGAACATTTCTCTCTATACTCTGCTTATCTGCTTTGATGTCTCTGACTCCTTGTATAGACAGGATTTCTTGTGTTATTTTCTTCTTTCTGATCAAAGAAATGTCACAAAGCTCAGGGATTTCATATCTTAGTGGATAGAAAATTCAAGGGTATGAAGTTCAAAAAAATTTAAAAGAAACATCTGAGTGATACAACTCTATGCAGCCTGGTGTTTTTTTGCAGCTTTACATTATAACATAGGAATGATGTAACTAAGACTGTATTATATGAAGTTACCAAAACATTCATATATATCATCTCATGCTATATTTACAGCAACCCTCCAAACAGGTGGTACAGATATTTTTATCCTTATTTTATCAATAATATTATCAGGGTTAAGGTTTTACATAACAAATGTTTAACAGTGGACATGATTAGAAATTATCTAATTGAGTATATTTTAAATAATGTTAGTGTTAAGTTTACACAGGGGAAAAGGGGGCAGAACTGGAACTCTGATATTCCAAACCAAAGTTCTTAAAAATGGAGACTAAAAAATTGGAAGATTGGACATACACATGAGGTCCAAAGGATGAGAGTCAGATCATAAATGGGCAATAGATCCAGAGATCAGAGTGATCTGCAGTAAGATTAGGGTGGCTAAAGCAAGCAGAAGAGTCCTGGGTCATTAGGAAAAACAGTAGGAGCTATAAACTGGGAGTGTGCTACCTCAGTAGGTTCTGTTGGTATAAAGGTACAGGGTCAGAATAGACAATGCAATTCTCTATATAGAGAATTTCTAGATGTGAAAGGAAAAGAATTTAGTCATTAGATTCACTTTATCCAATTCATGTTTGCCCTTGACTAACTCTAAGACTCTCTCTCTCTCTCTCTCTCTCTCTCTCTCTCTCTCTATATATATATATATATATATATATATATCTTATATATATATGAGAGTCTTATATAAGTCTTATATAAGTAAGACAGAGTCTTACTCTGTTGCCCTGGGTAGAGTGCAGTGGCATCATAGTTCACAGCAATCTCAGTCTCTCAGTCTCAGGCATTCTTCTTGCCTCAGCCTTCTGAGTATCTGTGATTACAGGTACCTGTCATCATGTCCAGGTGGTTTTTCTATTTTTAGTAGAGACAGGGTCTTTCTCTTGCTCAGTAAAAGATAAAAATTGAAAAAGAAGTAATAGTAGTGACTCAGGGATGGAATTTGTATAAAAAAAATCAGAGATGCTGCTGGTTCATAGGCAACATTTAATACCAAGATGGCAATGGGCACTGACAGAGTGCTAAAACTCTGGTATGACCTTGGGGACTTGAGTTGTGTAGGATGACTACAAAGGAAACAAACTCTTTTTCTGTACTCACAGGACACTTCTGACACCAAATGTACAGGGCAACTTTTTCCACACCAACCAAGAACAATTCCTTTGTTCTTAGAGGACACCAACAACACCAACAAGGTGCACCAAAAATTAACTCAATTCTGATACTATTTGCTTGAAATTAGTGCAGACCCCACAGGTCAAGGGCTCAGTCTCAGAAGACTGCCTCAGATGCAAATATTATGTAGTGGTTGATATCCACAACTTTTATCTAACCTGGCTACAGGTATGAGATTCCCATGACTCTCTCCTCCTGTTTGAAAATTTGCTAGAACAGCTCACAGAACACATGGAAAGTTTACTTTCCATTACTAATTTTTATCACAAAGGACAATAAAAGGATACAAATGAACAGCCGGTGGAGAGTTACATAGTACGAGGGAGGTCTGGGAGGGTTCTTAGTGCAAGGACCTCTGTTCCTGTGGATTTTGGGAAGCACTGCCCTCCTAGCTTTTGGAGGAGTTCTTACTCATCAACCCAGAAGCTCCTTGAACCCTGTAGTTTAGGGTTTTAATAGAGACTCCATTAGGTAGGCATGAATCATTAAATCATTAGCTGGAAGAGATTGAACAATCTCCAGCCCTCCTCCCATCTACGTTGGAGGTGGGGTGGACTGAAAGTTCTGACTTTGTATTCACATAATAAGTTCCCCCAGCAACCAGTGTCCCATCTTTAGTGGCTTTCTAAAAGTCACCTCATTAACATAAACTCAGATGTGGTTTGAAGGGGCTTGTATGAATAACAAAAGACACTTTTTCCACCTTTATCATTCTGAAACTATTTCAGAAACTGGGGATAAAGGCAAATATCATAACAAAAGATGTTCCCATGGCTGTTTTTATCACTTAGGAGGTCAGAGGGATTTTCCGTGCTCTTTGCAGAAGCCTGGGCCAAGACCAAAATATCTATCTTTTATTATCTCACAGTATCTCAGTGATTCACATATAAATTGAGGAAGTTGTACTGGGGGGGGGCTTTAACAAAGTACTTTAAGTCTTTTCTTTGAAGATAACATGTGTGGTTATG
Organism: Perodicticus potto; assembly: GCA_963574655.1. NCBI lineage: Eukaryota > Metazoa > Chordata > Mammalia > Primates > Lorisidae > Perodicticus > Perodicticus potto. The sequence goes on along the minus strand of CAUYRH010037078.1, from coordinate 11,704 downwards.
CAATTCATAAAGAGATAGAAGTGAAGCTGTTGTGGTAGTTGAAGCTGGGGTCGGAGCCCAGGGTACTGCCCTCTTCTACTCACCCCTACAGTGACCCTTGAGGTACATTTTAGAACCCCTAATGTTCTGTAGAATGTAGTGTGAAAATTCCTACATTAGATGATTTCTGATCACACTTCCACTGCTAAAAATACTAGGAGATTGTGGTTCTAGTGATTTTCAACTAGAAAATCGTGCCATGAGAGGATCTTAGGTGTGCTGTGAAAATTTTTAAATCATTAATTAAATTATTTTTGGATGAAGTTCAAAGCACAGTAAATATATATATATATATATATATATATATATTTGTTGTTGTTGTTGTTCACTTTCTTGAACCAACATAATGTAAATGTCCCATGGAAGTTGAACTATAGATGTAAGTGTGCTGGGAGATATAAAAGGCTGACAAAGATGCAGTCAGATTTTCACATTTGATTAAGGAAGGTAGACATGTATGTCATTGCTCTAGTTTATAATTTTTGTCTATAGTGAGAAATAAAAATAAAATTCTAAGACTCCCCAACCCCCAACTGACTGAACAGAACTCCCTCTTGGCCAAGGGGACTCGAGAGAAACTTTAGAAACTGAAATTTTAGCCATGACTGGATGGAAGGCTGGACATGCCTTCTACTCTCACCCAGCTCCCCATGCACCATTAGCTATTCTTGCCTGAGGGTTAAAGAGAACCAGCCCCTTGGAAAGACTTGTTCCACTGCTGATTTAACCCAACTGCCTAATGCAGCTCCTCCCTTTTGCAGTTTTGACACAACAGCTGACAAACAGCTCTTATTCCTTCCTGATAGGAGATCCGGCTGTGAAGTGGTTCTGGCCTGTCTATCAAGGTTGCTGTCAGAGCACTATCCTGTTCTCTACTTCATCTTTTGATGTCAGAGGACCAAAAACTCCATCCTGGTATTATGCTAATGCTGCCATTTTTTCTGAACAGGGGATCCATGAAGGGACATGAACCTCAATTGCACATGTGCATGCTTCTCCTTTTGTAAATATTTATGACGCCTCCTTATTTGGCTGCCCCTTTCAGCACAAATTCCTGTTACCTTTACTCCTTCCTGGAAGTGATTGCTCGTGGTGTTTTCTGCCCAAAACAACCTTCCCAGCCTGTCAGAATGGCTGCCTGCAGGCAGCAACCCTTTATGAAAAATTGACAGACCTCTTTTCCAATTTTATAAACCTAATCATTCTTCAGTGGACAATGACTTCTTTTGTATCTTTTTATTTTTTATTTACTTTTTGCAGTTTTTGGCTGGGGCTGGGTTTGAACCCGCCACCTCCAGCATATGGGGCCGGCACCCTGTTCCTTTGAGCCACAGGTGCCACCGCCAACTTCTTAAATAATGATTTTACAGAGAAACAGATCCTAGTTCCCATCCAGCTTTTACTGTACTCTTAAGTTTGAGGCACAATAGGGGAATGAGGACAAAATCTGTCAAATTACACTTCCCTCTTCCCAGGGTCGGATGATGAATTGCCTTCTGGGGAGGTCTAATCCTTTCAGACAGCCCAAGGAATTGGGTATTGGCAGTGTAAGCAGCGTGTATTGTCACATCAGGCATGGCTTTCTGGCCTTGGAGTGGCTGAGCAGAGTTGAGAATACTGCTACATTTCATTCCCAATTTGGTCATTTCCTGACTGCAGGATCCTGGGTGCATCACTTGACATCATGGTCAGTGTGACATTTATCACGCCACTTGGAGACTCAGGACACCTAGAATCTCAAACCTGAGTTTTCCAAGTTTTAGTTGTTTGGTTCTGGGGCATGTTGCCAGGCTTATTATAAATGGTATTTATGACAGGTACAACGAAACCAGCAGCAACCACAGTGCTAATGCAATTTCTTCTCTGTGACTAGTCTTTTCAGCAGCAAAATTATAGTAATAAAATAAATCATTTGCTAGGGGTGAGGGGTCTTCTCTTTCTATCCAGGATGCTTTGGCATCTCCCTGGAGGTGGAGTCACATATTGGAGCAGATTCAGCAGCAGAGTACAATGGGTTCTGTTAGACTTAATCTCTAAGAGTTATCGAGGGATAACTTTGTCATCACCCTCTGTGCAGGGGAAATAGAGGAAGGGAAGGTGGGATTACTCACTGTATACTTTAGAAACCGGCATAGGACTGCACTGTAATTTACATGGAAACAAAATACTCCTGCCTGGATGACAGCACTTATTACTGGTGAAGTGTAGGGATTCTGTCTGTGCTGCTGATATAATAAATGAGTGGTATCAGTCCTCATAGGGCACGCATTTTCATGATGTATCAATATTCCCTTGCTTTTGATGTTGTTGACAGGAAATATATAATTGGCCTTTCCTCATTCATGAAGCCTTATCATTTACAAGGTATCAGATTTCAATAATAAGATATTTGATGAATAGGAAAAAGAGACTTTGAGGGAACCACACAATAGATCATCTATGATCAGAAAATTTTCTAGCAAAATATGATGAGGCCCTTCTGAATATATTCAAACCAAGAAGAAAGAATATTAAATAATATCAAATATTGTAGTGGAGTTTGGGACACTAAGGTTGATTGGGCTATTTGTTTTTTGATGTTCCCGAGGGTTATTTTGTTGAGAGTTTGCCATTAAGTGGTCTAATTGTGCCAGTGGATGGGGGCCTTTTCAATTTGCATAATTTCCTCAAGGGACTGTAGATGCTAATTTGGTGATTAATTATCCATATTACACATTGTTTATTTGACCATGCCTAGATTAATTTCTTTTTCCTAGCAAATCACATTTAGATATGAATTTGCATATCTTGATTACATTTTAATGTCTTGGCTATCATTGTCTCTTCCCTGGACACCTCATGAGATTACAGAAGAGTGCTCAAGCAGAGAATGATGGAATGTCTTAAATGACATTGCACATCAGTGGACAGATAATGCACATGACTTATCTTTAATGAAGAATGTGTTCTTTCATAATCAAGCAAATTATAACATGTAATGTGTGATATATTTTGCTTTTACTACTTTCATTTTACCATTACCAGCCAATTCTAAAAACAGTTTTCTTTAACATCAGTAATGTTGCTATATGTATGTTTATCCCGTAATATGCCAAGGATTTTACTTTGACTAATCTGTAATCTTGCAGTGTATTGTTGCAAACTGGGTTAATTTCAAAGTCACTCATCAGCTAATCTCCCAACCACTTTTTTCCAGTCTTAAAAATCGTTAGGATTCTGGTAGCGATATACTATAAATTCTTTGTAGTAAGGAACTATGTCTCAATTTCTCTTTTATATCACTTAGCTAATACAGTGATTTTACTGTTACCATTTTTCCAAAATTAGGTAATAATTTATATTCAAAGCTACACCATATTGAGCACTATCTAGCTTCCAGAGAGTAAGAGCTTTACCTGCATTATCACCTATCATTATGAAACCATCTTATGAGAAAAGTGTTATTTTCTTTGTTTTATGGTGAGTTAATGAGTTCTAGAGATAGACAGAAATGAATTTGTTCAAGGTAAGATAACTAGGATAAAATGAAGCCCAAATTTGACAGTTTCGGATAGTAAAGCCTGTGTGCTTAACTAACTGTATGGATGCAGACTGCTGAATGATAAATACTCTTCGCCTGTAATAAATTAATGCTCTTAATCAACAGAACAGAAGCAGAATGATGAGTGAATAAATGTTCTTAACCATGAATGAATGCACATAGAATGCTGCATAAATGAATATATAAACGAATGAATGAATGATGGACTATTATTCTTCCATACCAGAGATGCAGCCATATGAAGAAATTCAACCCTCCATCCAAACATCAAAGTAAGAGCAAAAAGGGTCAGTTATAAGGCTACCCAGAAATGGATATTGTCAAACTCATATTTAACAGTAATTAGTGAGCTGTGGTCAGACCCCCCAGGGAGAAGCATGGTATCGTTCACATCTTCCTCTGTGTTGTATCTCCCCACCCCACCTATGGATTGAATATAGGAACTAGATGCTCAAGAGATCTGCAACAGTGTGGCCTCCAGCCAGTATTTTGGCTTTAATGCTACAAGTAAGGAATAGCAACTACTGGAGAATGTTGTTTAATATGGGGAAAGCCTTTATGATACTGGACTGCGGATCTGTGTGGCTTCCTGTGCCAGGCTTCAGGCACCCAAAGGGTCGGTCTTACCTTCTGGACTGTGCTAGGGCTGCAGAGAACTTGCCTGAGAGCCTGAACACTTAAGCACTTGACCTTAGCAGTTACACCATGTCCTAGCTAGGCTAGAATGTTGGAAAAACTCCTTAACTTCTTTGTACTTCAGTTCCCTCACCTATAGAATTGGACTAATAATATTATTTGTTGTTTTAAATATATTATATGTAAGTATATATGCAAATTATTTATCACAGTAATCAGTACATTAATAGTAATATATGCAAAATATTGATAAGCAATGAAATGATGATAATATTATAGAGATATTCTAACAAATAAATGTTACTGCTTATCAACTATTTGGACCTCTGCCAAACACTAAATTTGTTAGGTAATGTCATCACCACTAAAACTCTTTTGTTTTGTTTTTTGCTTTTGCTAATCCAAAATTCTTCTAATTTGCAGTTGGGCAGACAGTTTCAAAAATTTAATTTCATCATCTCTACTTCCTGCTCTTTCTGAAATTCATTATTTTTTCCATCATCTCAAATAATACTGGAATTGACATTTTCATTAAACAGACTTTTATTATTTTTTTCATTTTTGAAAAAACACAAAGAAATTTGAGCTCTAGATGCAAAATTTGTAGACAAATATATGAAGTTTGACAATTAAGTTTACAAATTTGCCACTATAAGCAGAACTGACAAAAATGTTGCAAAAATTCATTGAATTTGTGCTGTCAAAATCATTGCTTGACTGTGAGAATCATAGCAGACAAAGTAAGGTTTGATAGAGAAACAGAAAAATCTTAGCTGAAAATGTTGGCATGTGAAAGGTGTGAGCAAAAATTGGCTCTTGCATCACAACAATGCACCAGCTCACACGGCACTGTCTATGAGGGAGTTTTTAGATAGTAAACAAATAACTGTATTAGAACACCCTTCTTAATCATCTGATCTGGCTCCCAAAATGACATTTTTATTTACCTGAAGATAAAGAAAATATTGAAAGGAAGGTATTTTGATGACATTCAGGACATCAAGGGTAATACAATGACAACTTTGATGGATATTCCAGAAAAAGAGTTCTAGAATTGCTTTGAAGGGTGGACTAGGCCCTGGCATTGGTACATCATTTCCCAAGGGGAGCACTTTGAAGGTGGACATAGTGATATTCGGCAGTGAGATATAGGTAGCATTTTTTCTGGGATGAGTTCGTGAACGTAATTGTCAGACCTCCATACTTGTGATGGTAAATTTTATGTGTTACGTTGGCTGGGCTAAGGGATGCCCAGGTAGCAGGAAAAACATTATTTCTGGGTGTGGCTGTGAGGGTATTTCTGGACAAGATTAACATTTGAATTGGTTAGAGCTGAGTACATAATATCTGCCCTCCTTTTTTTTTTTTTAATTAAATCATAGCTGTGTACATTAATGCAATCATGGGGTACAATGTGCTGGCTTTATATACAATTTGAAATATTTTCATTGAACTGGTTAACATTGCCTTCATGACATTTTCTTAGTTATTATGTTAAGACTGTAGAGGATGCCAAGAGCCACACGACCTCTGAGCAAGATGATTTGCAGCAGGAGGTGGGCCCTCAGCCAATTCGTCCACAGGTGCTCCTTGCGGAGAGAAAACCCCAGCCCATGGCGAGCCTTGGCACGTAGTCATTGTCTAATACTGCCCTCACCTGTCTTGTGCTGTGTCAATAAAAGGCTACTGCAATCAAGGTTAGCCCGCCTCCTACAAGCTTGTACTTCTAATGCACATCTCGCCTGGTTCCTTTCTGTGGCAATCGAGACCAGGGCCATAGGGGCAGTGACATAAGACATTTATATTCTGCATTTAGTAAATTTAATCTGTACCCTTCTAGGATGCACCATAGGCTTAACACAGGCAGGCACATCCAATTCATTGGGAGCCTGCATAGAACAAAAAGGTAGAGAAAGTGAAAGTTTGCTCTCTTTCCTTGAGCTGGGATATCCTTTTGCTCCTGCCCTTGGACATCAGATCTCCTAGTTCTCTGGCCTTCGGGCTGTAGGACTTATTAGCGCCCTTCTCAGAACTTTAGTCTTGGACTGAGTTATAATGCAGGCTTTCCTGGTTCTCCAGCTTTTAGACAGGAGGTGGTGGAAGTTTGCATCCTCCATGATCATATGAGCCAATTCTCCCTCTCTCTCTGTATGAATATATATATACACTCATACACAAATACATATACACATAGACACATGTATGTATATGTAGTCACCTTTCCTTCTGGTCTGTTTCTCTATGAAGAATTGTTATGAATATCTTGGAATAGTCATGTAAATGTCCATTTTGCTTCTGCTTAAGTCTTAGCTTCTAAATCAGCAAAGCGAGCCCACTTCTGCTTCTAGCCTTTAAAAACACATTGTTGAAATGATTCCATATGAATGTAGGACTTCATACAGATTTTCTAAGAGCATCCTGTAAATGAGGAGTCTCACAACCTTCCTACTTTTTCCCATGTATTTCTTGGACTTACTGGCAATTAGCCATAGGTTGATGAAGGACAAGTAAGCCAAGAAATTATCTCAGAGTCATCTAATATGTTAGCAAAAGACCTAAGCTTATAGCTGCAGAATGAGTTTATTACTGTTGTATAAAACCTCTCCAACATTTCCTGATACTGTCAGTGAAAAATAAGGGTGATCAGTGAAGAGGAGTTTAAAGTAAAATCTTAGCTAATGTGGAGTGAAGTATACATTATTTCTAAATAAGAAAAACCTTGCCATTTATGTTCCAAGAAACATTTCTTTGTATCTCTCTCTAGCTCTTTGAATTTCAAAATTTCTTGCCTATGTTCCTGTAGTTAATAGGAGACTTTTTGAGTAGAGAGCAGTGCCAGTTCTGTCGTATATAAAATGGGAGAAACTATGTTTCTTCCTGAGTTTTTTTGTGAAGACCAAATCCAAAGCCTCTGGTGAGATCCCTGGCACTGTGGGGTGTGGAAGTGCCGTAAACTGGATATGGGATGTCACCATGTATCCCGGCAGACAGGATCATCGCTGAGACTCTGCGGCTAACGAGTATGTGTCCTTAGACAAAGCACATTACCTGTTCGATCTTCGATTTCTTCATCTGTAAATCAGGGATAAGAACATGCCTTCATAGGGTATGGTAAGGACACAACAAACTTACAATGTGAAAATGCCCTGTAATCACTAAAGCCTGAATAAAAAGAAATAGAAACAAAATGTAAAACTGCCTTGGAAAAATTGTACAAAATGGATTGAAAGCTGGTGTGGTAAATGGCTGTAGAGTTAATAGACTTTAGTGTAATATTATCTCTACTTCATTCTACAGATATTTGGAATTATTTGGGTTTAATTTCTCTGTGCATTACTTTGTGTAAGAAATTCATTGTGTGATGAAATGAATAAAGCATATTTTACTTATAACTTCATTATAAACGTGTAATTTAATTTCCTCCATTTCATTATTTTCTCACAGTTATAATGAGGATTAAATAAAAATGTATGTGAAAGCATTGCGTATACAATCTTGGGTGTAGAGTAGATGTCTCCAAAACAGTTTCTTTCCTCCTTCTTCTCGCTTCCTTCAGTCTCCCTTGTGGCCTCCTGTCGTCTCTCCCTTCTTCCTTCCTTCTTTGCCACTCCTTCCTTTGTTCCTTCCTTCCCCTCTCCTTCTCTTTGTGCTTCTTTCTTTCTTTCCCTGATCCCTCTTTTCCCTTCCTTCCAATATCTCTTCACAAAGTCATGACCATGTATCACAACCAATCTCTTACTACTTATAGTCTCTTATTTAATGTTGGTCCATCATTTTTACTCTACATCTCTAAATAAGTTTGTTTTATTTCTCAGACCCCTTTTAACTACCCTATCACATTACATTCTGTTAGCTTCTCCAATGCTCTTGACATTGACCATGGCTCTCACTCACCCTACATACTCCAGATAGGCTCAGGTTCCTTACATCAATTCTACCTGCCCTCCAGTGCCAAGGGCAGGCAGCAGAGCCAGAGGATTAGCTAATTAGCCAGTAATCCTCTGGCTCTGCTAATCTGGCCACTCGCTAATTTATGATGTAGTATCTTTTACATTTTTCTTACTTTGTAATTTCACTTGTTTCATAGCTACTTTGCAATTTTCATATTGCAAGAGTCAAAATGACTGTTTTAATTATCTTACAATCTATTTCTATTTTTGCCATTTGTGTGTCATTTAGTGTATTTTACCTTGTGTGTGTGCATACATGTGCTTCTTAACTATGTCCTAGAGATCAGGTCTAAGTTTCAATACATTTCTTTATCCCCTGTGTCTATATTTGTTTATCTAATGTCTACTTATTGAATGAAGTCCATGTGTTAGATATGTCATAAGCCTAGGGAAACATCACTATCCCACGTAAGCACACTTCTTATTTGAGGGATTGACAAAAAAATACATAAATAGATAAATAATCAAGATAGCAGTAGATAGTAACAGAGTTACATATCCTCTTGAGATTATGGTTTCTGCTTTAAGAAATGATAAAAGAAGGGCACACTGGTTCAACCTTGTAGTTCCAGCACTTTGGGAGGCCAAGCAGGAGAATCACTTGAAGACAGGAATTTGAGACTAGCCTGGGCAACATAGTGACATCAAGTATCTATAAAAATTTTTTAAAAATAGCTGGATGTGGTAGCTGATATCAAGTATCTATAAAAAATTTAAAAAATCAGCTGGATGTGGTAAAAATTTTAAAAATTAGCTGGATGAGCTATTTATAAAAATTTTTAAAAATTAGCTGGAGTCTGTTGTCTCAGCTCCTCAGGAGACTGAGACTGGAGGATTACTTGAGCCCAAGAGTTCAAGGTTGTAGTCAACAATGATGGTGCTACTGCCCTCTAGCTTGGGTGACAGAGGTAAAAACTTTATTTTTGATCTCAGGCTTTTCAAACAGTTTTTAGGAAGATGTGGATATATTTTGCAATGCCTATGTACCCTGTAAGATTATTAACAATAATGACAATAAAAGTGGAAGGAATCCTTTATTTAGATATCAGTGGACCTCAGTTCTAACCACAAATTAACATGAATGAATTTACATTGATTTTTCTTTCTTAGCCTTAATATCTTCTCCTGTAAAATGAAGGAGTTGGTCTGAATGAATACAAAGGCTCCTTCCCTCTTAGTACAGTATGTTTACAAGATCTGTGATGTTGCTATTCATATCTATAGGCCTCAATTGATCCATCAAGGCATGCAGAATATCTTTAAGATGACACCATCCAGTGTCTTCTGGGAAGAGTTTCATTTTAATAACTATTAGGACAACGGGAACACTGTGTCTTTTATTAAATTTGTCTGTTCCCTAGTGTTGATAGTATCTCCTGAATATAAATTGCACAATATAATATAATAAAGCACAGTTTAGAGTTGTTTTCACAATAGTGCATTCCACAGTACTAGGCCATAAAATAAGAACCAAAAGTACATCTTGTTCTGTAAACTCATAATTTTCAGTTGTCTAAAACCTGAGTGTAAAAAAGGAAATTAACAAAAGAAAACATTTCACAGCATGCATGCACTGCTGAAAAAAATTCTGGTGTTTTTCTAGTGGAAAAAGTACCAGGAACCTCATTCTTTGGGAATTTGATAACCTGGAAAAATACTTTCATTTAAAAAATTTTTGTTTTTGCTAATACTTATTACTGTCATTTAGGTATTCATTCATTTATTCTTTTTGCATTCATTTATTCTTTTTTCTTTCATTTATTCTTTTTTCATTCATTTATTCTTTAACTCTTAGCAAACATTTAGCAAATACTGTTTACTTTTGTTTACCTTTAATGTCATTAAACATTAAAAGACAACACAGCCACAAGTGCTTGGAAGGCATGAGATTTCACAGTAAGGGTAAGTGAATGTCTAATTGAAGTTGGATACCTCTAATCTGAATTTTTTCAACCTGTAGGACTAGTTTGATAGTGATTTATTCTGGCACCATTACTCAACTATCTTTGGTAGGTCATTATTTTTCCTGGGCATATGAAAGCTATAAGGTCTAAATCTAATGCAAAAATGCTGTGGCAGTGAAGTTCTGTTAATCAACTTTCCTTGTCATTGAGACCAAAGTCATGGATCTAGATAATATAATAGTGGCATTAGTAATATTATTTATCATAAACTTAATTATGCCGAGCATTGTACTTTTATTATACAACCATAATTTTACCATATTCTTGGGACAAATCAAGGAAAAAAACAGCAGTATCCTTGCACTCAGAAAGCAAAGGTGGGAGGCTCAGAAGAACAAGGGAGGGTGATGAATGCCAAGTGGTAGAGGTAAGGGAAAGAAAGAACAGAAATGACGACCAGTCCAGCTTCTGGAGGGTTAAGTGGAAGACTGTACACATTGTGTGTCTTCACTGTTTAGAATCTTCTACAGTAGGTATGACAACCTGTGTCATGTGCACAAAGAAAATGAGGCCAGAAATGATAGGTTGTGAGACCAAGGTCATGCAGTAGAAATTGCAAGAGCTGTTCTAATTATTGTATCTAAAGCTCTTGCTCTTTCTGCTGTAACAGAGTAACCCCAGTCTCATTCCCAGATGCTTACTTGCTAATGGTCACAGGGAAAATGATTAAGTGGATGTGTGTAGATTAATAAAAAGCAGAGAAACACTGGCAAAAAGTGTATATACACAAACATACAAATGCATATATTCACACACAGAGACACGTATTCCACTTGTTATAAACCAGTGCGCTCATCTTTATGCAAAGAGCCAGATAACATGATTTAATTCCCATTTCCAATACATGCAAAGAAAAACTGATTGCTGCACCCTTTAGGGGCTCACTTTCCACATCTGTAAAATGACATTCATTGTAACAATATTTACTGTTCTCATATGTTGAATATTACACATTCAGTAATTCACTTGCAACCCATTGTAAACTTTAAGCATTCTACAAATATTAATCATTTATTTGAAAAATGATGATTTGTATGAAACTCTCTGAGGCATATACATATTAATCTGTCAACCACTGTGTCCAGAATCCAATCTATGTAAATTATAACCAGCAGTAGATGTCATATAAATTAACTGAATAATGAATAATTATATATCTCTTGTTGTAATACTTTTGATCTTCATTTTTATGGTAATAATGTGGAATCATCTGGATAGAAAAATCTTTTTTATGCAGGAAAATTGCCTTATTTTGCCGAATCCAATGGTCATTTCTCAGGCCTCATCTTGCCTATCCACAGCTTTGATAGAGTGATCATTCCCTGCCAGAAAATGGATTTGCTGCTTTTTTCTAATTTTATTTTATTTTATTTTTTTATTGAATCATAGCTGTGTGCAATAATTCAATCATGGGGTAGAGTGTACGGGCTTCGGATACAATCGGAGATATTTTCATCAACCTGATTGCGATAACATTCAAGAGACTTTCTCACTAATTTGTGAGAACATTTTTGATCCGTATTTAGAAGTTTTCTCCTAACCCTTCAAATATGCATATTTGAAGAACATGAACT
>CAUYRH010037077.1:0-14379 GCA_963574655.1 Perodicticus potto | reverse complement strand
AATATTTGGGGGTTGGTGTGCGCTTGTATGCCACCTCACTCTAACCTGGGTGACAGCTTGTGGCTCTGTCACAAAAAAAAAAAAAAAAAAAAAAAAAAAAAGATCTCAAATTATAGTTTTCTTACTGACTCTAGTAATAGGAGTCAAAGAAAGACCTACAGGACTCCGAAGTTGAGCAGAGAAAAGTTGTTCAAGTTTGCTTCTTGCAGATATACCTGATCCAAGGGAAGAAGCAATGGCTATTTCAGAAACAAATCATTTCATTTAGCTAGCTGGTTTCTGCATTGTTTTAGTACTTCCTCATATGTAAAATGGGACTAATAATAGAATCTGTCTTGCAGAGTGACAATGAAGATGAAATGGGATGAAGAAATGAAACTTGTATTTGGAAATTGTGAGCATCTTGGAAATGCTGATCTAATAATTACAGTGAACATTCATACTGTTCTTATATTACAAGTACTGTTCTAAGCCTTTATGTAGCAGCCCCCTCCCAATTTTGAGTCACTGTCCTATGGTCAGATGTGAGGCCTCTGCCATATGGTGTTTGAGAAGGGCCCAGCACAGACTGAGTTGTGAAATGATGCCCCCTTACTGAGGATTTACACAGTATAAATTTAGGTTACAGAAAAGAACAACATTGTTTTCATTTGAATATGTTGTTTGTAATTGATGATATGGATAAAGTATGATTCTAAAGCCATGCAAGAGCATCTGGAGGAAAAGACCCAAGCCATCTGCTAGGTGACATCTGAAAGTTATAACAATATCTGAACTATATGCTGAGTTAATGATCAGAGCCATGCAAAAAATCATAGATATGTAGAAAGCCAAACCCAACCCAACCTGAATTCAATCTCTGCCCTCACACTAAATTAATGTTTTCCCTTCCTACCCGAAATCCTGACTTACCCTTCTCCCCAGTTTCCCCTTCACCTCCTCTCCATCGCCAATGTATATACATGAAATTTTCTGGAGGAAAGAAAGCCCACAAGCTACCACTGAACTAAGCTCTGACAGGTCCATTGTCCAGATTTGTGTGTCCTTTGTCAGAGGAGTAGGGCTCCACTTTGTGGAATAGGTGTCAGGGATGGGGTGAAGTCAAAATAATTGTGGTTAAATATTTGAAAAATCTTACCCTGAGTAGACCCAGCTTGAGCTTCCATGTCACAACAAACAGGAGAGAATTTAAAACCTGTAATGCAAACATTTAACTAATTAATCCTTAAGCGAGTCATCTGAAATTCCTCAAACTTCAACCCTCACCCTTCATACAGTGGTGCTTTTTTTTTTTTAATGACGGCTTTATTGAAATATAAGTCATATATCATAATATTCACCCTTTTAAAGCATATACAATTCAGCATTTTATTAGTATTTTTACAGTTGTGCAACCATCACCACTGCGTAATTCTAGAACATTTCCATCATCCCACAAGAAGCCTTATACTGAGGCAGTTGCTACCTCTATTGGAGAATAGTAGGTAGAGCCTGATGAGAAAAATGTCTGTATTTTATTTTAGTTGTTTCAACCCTGGTAAATTTCCTATACATTTCTATGTCAGAAGTGAGATGAGATAGAACAAGATGTCTTGGCCAACAGGTGATCACCTACCCCTCCATTTAAAATAATTTTGTGTGGGAGGTAGACAGGCTAAATTCCTCACAGATCTTCCAACTCAGGGTAAGGTGCCCAGTCAGGGGAATGTCCAGCTGACTATCACTGCATGGGGAAATCAGCAGTGCAGGCGAGCTGAGGCCATCAACTAGTAGCTTAGGCTAGAGAAGCTGAGATGTCTGTCTGAGGAGATGAGATTTGCTCTCCCCCTTCTCTCTTCCGGTTGCACCATTATCTGGCCATGTCAGATGTTCCATTACCCTATGTCTTTGCTTACCTTTTACTCAACCTCCCCAGAGGCTGTAATATCCCCTCTCTCATTCTTAACCTTGACCGCTGACTAAGGACTATGTGCATCCTTGCAGGTATACTCTGCTATGGACCTAATAAAAAGACTCGGGGAACACAACAGGATAGGTGCCGCGTTATTCTCATGCTGCTCTCCCTCTCCCTGCCCCGACACAGGAAACAGTGCAGGCCCTTACAGGCTTCTGGTTTTATGCACTAAGTTTGGTGTAACTTTTTCGTTCTTTCCTCAATGCTGTCTCCCTTGCTGGCCACTGTCCAGGTTGGGGTCCACTGGACATACAACAATTTTGGTCATTGTTCTTCCTTACTGACAGATGAAGCCCCATACACTGTAGTGACCAGTCTAAGGTCTCCTGACACCTGTCCTAATGCTCTTTCACTTACGTGCATGTTCTACTCTCATGGCCATACTTTACCTCTCACACTTTAGGCCAAAGTTAGCAATACAGATATACATATGTGAAAATGATGTAAAAAACTCAAGATCTCAAGGATATCCAGTAATATTGCAAAGTGCTATGGCCTATTATTAAGGAAATGATATTCTAGCAGGCAACTACACATTCCCGATTATATTCTTGTGGCCAATGTCCCTCTTGGGAAGAGAGGACACGGAAGGAGACAGAAGAGGACAGAATAAAAAAACTACAGTTACAGTGTAGTTGACCTACCTCTCTGTCACTTAGGAAAATACAAATTAGTCTTTGCTAACAGACTAAGCCTTGTGGTCATGGTGATGGAGACCTATAAAATCTAGACAAATAGAATGATGAAGAGACTAGATTAATGTGTTTAATAAGCATTAATGTGCTTTTAGGAAAGGATTTTGTTCTTTGGTAGGACAGAAGAGCAGAAACAAAGTAAATTAACCCCTTTTCAACAAATCAAAAAGTCAAAACTTTTTCCTTTCTAAAAATCACAAGAAATTAGCATGTAATTATAATATAATGATACTGCTGTTGGTACTTAATTGTCTAGCAAATGGCTGATGTTAATTCACTTTCTGTTTTTAAATCTTTTCAATCCAATCTGGTTAATTTGAGTCTGTCTGTACATTCCATAGGTTAATCTGAATCAAAATAGAAAACACATATAGAGCATGCCTGCTATATAATTTTGCATATACTGATATAAAGCCAATTTATATGAAGTGAGTACTTTAATAAATCCCAGTAATATTGCACGGGAAAATGAAGATGAAAATAAAAGGTGAGGCATGAATAAGATATGTACAAGATTGCTGATTACTACATGAGATTATTTCCCTTGGGAGTTCACCAAAACAGGAAAGCATTTTGTCCTTTATTGTAAATAAATGATTATTTGCCAGACACTTAGGTACATGCATTGTCCATGAGTCCCCGCTAACTGGTTCCATTGTGCATATTAAAGGAAAGAAAAACAGATACAAGGAAGGAAAACAAAGTAAAGTCTAAAAACTGCCTTCTTTCTGTGTTTTTTTTTTTTTTCTTTTTCTGCTGTTTTTGGCTGGGGCTGGGTTTGAACCCACCACCTCCAGCATATGGGGCCGGCACCCTACTCCTTTGAGCCACAGGCGCCGTCCTTCTTTGTGTTTTGCTTAAACAGGGTAGGTAGTTTTATTACCATTTTCCCCATCAGACTTCCTTTCATGGTCAGTGTCAGTCAAGGACAATGCGGAGTTGGCCCGGCTGGACAAACAGGAACTATGCTCCGATTTCATTCCCCTTATCCACATCCTCAGAGCGTGGTCAGGGGAGGCAGCACCCTCTGTCTCCGTGTCCACATCAGATCCCATCTCCAGCTGGTAGCCATGCCGGGAAACGCTGTGCATGTCCGTCTGGTAGCCAGAGCACAGAGTGTGAGAGGTTTCACAAAATTCCATCTCTGAGAAGGAACAGAATTCAGGAAAAAGTTTAGAAATGGAAAGAAAGATTCAATAAAATTATTTTTGTCCTCATCTCCCCCTCCCCCGTTGCTAGTAATTACGTGTTTTTGCCAAGTTAGAATTCTGGCCTTTTATTTATGGGAGCTAGGATTCTGTGCTTATTTTGCACTTCTGTAGCTTAAAATTATGCTCCTGTTGATTCTTACAAGGTTCTGGAAAAAGCTTGCCGAAAATAGCTTTATAGCGACAATTTTAGGTTGCACAAAATGTAATGAAATAAGTGAGTGCAGGCGAATATAGAGAGCTGTCCTTTAAAAGATATTTCTCTTCTAGTCAGAATATATGTATAATCTATAGAGCACACCTATGCTTAAAATATTAAAAGTATTGGCTTTTTTAAGTATTTCACATGCTCTGCAGTTGAGAATAAATAATTCAATGTGAAAACTTGAAAAAAATAACGTTAAGTTCAAATACACTTTTCCAAAGTATTTTTCCTAACACACATTAAACTCTAAAATTATGAGTACCGAATATTGTTATATCTCATTGTTTCCAAAGGAGTTTAAGGTATACTTTATGCTAATTATTATGTTTAATTCATTCTTTCAATTAACATATAAAAATTCAGTTATATATCGTACCTTGGTAGTGCTTCATGGTTTGGATTTTCTTCCCTTTTCCCCCCACATCTTAGAATTATAAAATGTTTACACTCTTAAAGATGATATAACAAATCCCCCCTTTTTACAGTTGTGGAAAGTACCCTCCAGATGATAGACACAGAGGGTACCAAAAAATCAGTACACATTTTGGAAAAAGGAAAAAACTGTGTTAAAATTGTAATACTTAAAGACACATTTGACTTCTGTAATTACAAGAGGTGCTCACATGTGGCTTGTAGTCATCTTTTGTTATTGATATATAATTTTAATATAGTTTTTTTCCTTTCTTAAAATGTACCCTTTTTTTTGTACCCTCTGTATTATTTGTGCATTGCACACATCAGATAGCAAGGGAACCCTTTTTCCTAAAACCCCCATCTGGGTGTGGTCTCTGCTAGACACCAATGAAGTCCCATCGACTTACTGCATGAATACCAGGCATTCAGTCTTAAGAGTCAATTTTACATTCAATTATGGCAAGTGTCAAAAAGGGGAAAAGATGCTTTAACAATCCCTATTAAGGTAATGGAAAATGACCATATGCCAAGACATATCACCTGAAATGTCCATGTAATACTTAGATAAGGTAATCCAGAGATGTAGTACACCATATAGGATTTTCTCAGACTGACACCAGACACAGGGTATGTGCTTTGGCCGGGAAGAAGCTTAACTGAGTGCATATAATCCTTAGCACATGTTAAGAAATGTAAACTCTAAAGTGAATTTACTTCTTTGAATACAGAAAGTCCTGGATCTTAGACAATATACTAAAAAACAGTGCAGAATCTGAATATACTTTTAAAAGAACTATTCTTGTGACATATAATTGCCAAATAAGGGTTTAGAAAATCAAGTCTTAATGATTATTTAATAGCCATTAGGGGCCTACCACTGTGCTTTGTGAAGTACATGTTGTAGACAAATAAAGCTACTAGACTGTATTAGGAAAATTCAATTAAAATTTTAAAAAATTTAACTATTAACTTTTTGGGGATCATATGACACTGCTGAGTATGACTCTTGTGATCAATGTCTTTAACAGTAATTCTATTTTTCTACAAAAACTTGTCTAAATTCCAAAGAAGGGATGTTTAAAAAATAGGCATGGTTTGCATTTATCAAATATAAAAGCTTATCAAACCATGCTTCTCCTTGCCATAAGGCTAAAAGTAAAAATCCATTTTGCACAGTATAAATCTTAGTGATCTAGAATATTGGGATAGGCTAATATTCATGCCTCTTAATTTCACAATGTTTCATTATCCAATCCTACTGTGCAGTTGTTGCTACAGCAACCTGGTAATGAACCTGTCAGTTTGAGGCTGTAAGAAATGAATTTTATATAGGACTGTATTCACAACTTCCTTCTCAAACTTGTATGCTTCAGAATCACCTAGAAGGCTTGTCAAAACATAGATTTCTGCACCCAATTCCCACCTATACCCCCTAGTTTGTTTCAATTTTTGTTTCAGAAATGTGGAGTAGGGCCAGCAAATTTGCATTCCAAACATATTCTCTGTTGAGGCCCATGCTTCTTGTCTAGGGATCGCACTTTGTAAACTACTGCCCAAGAGACTTCTCTGAAGTCAATGGAAGCCGGAAATAGGGTTGTAGTGAGGGTGCAATCTTATCATGGCTTTACTACCAGTTCTGATTCTATTTAAAGACACAATTAAGAAAGCTTCTGCTTTGAATTGCTTTGAGGCGCCTCCATTTATTTTCCATGGATTCAGGGCACTAATTAGAAAATTTACTTCCCAAAGCATAGACATGCATTTAGATTCACTCATACAATGGGATATGAGATGTAGTTTTCCAAAGATTTTAATATAAGCATATGAGTCATGACATTCATTGCAAAAGAATGAGAAAGTAAAAATAAACACATGACTAATTTGTCATGCAAGATTAATAAAACACTAAAACACTAGATAAACTTGTTTATTTTTTAAAGAGAATATTGGCAGATGTAAATAGATTCTTTTTTTTTATGAAAGAGAGTTTTTTTCCTATTCAAAACGAAATTTGAACATGGATTTATTCCCTTCTAAGAAAATGCTGTGCAATGTGATCAAAAACTTCATAGGATGAGCACAATTTTCTATTGAACCTGTGCCCTAATTTGAATACAAAAACTAAATCACAAGTTCTCTAATTAAATACCATCAGGTAAAAGTACACTTTTCCTTGTCAATCTATTATTAGAAAAGGTAACAATCCAAGTAAGCTCTCACTTGTTCTTTTTTTAAAGAGGTAAAACAGAAAAATAAAGAAAGAAAATGTAGAAATTTTTTATAAAGGAAGAAAAGAAAGAAATGATTCACTTATTTATAGTAAGTGATGTTCATTGAACTACCTCACTTCCCTTCCTTGGAATCAGTGTTACCATTGTAAAATATTTCCTTAAATACACAAAAGTGTTGGTGGTACTCAAAATTCCCATAGGATGCATTATCTATAAAGCACTTACAATGCACCTTAAGTGGTTGTTTTCTGGCCTTGCACATATAACCTTATTACCTAAAATACTGTGTATTCCCTAGAGAAGATAAAGTTCAACTGGATTTATTATAGACCTATTCTTACCAACAAACTAGCCATGAGAGAAATGTAGTACAATGTTATCATAGAATTTCAAGGATACACTGGAACCATGAGAAACTACATTTCAAGAGTACACAGCTATAGATGTAGTCAAGTGAATGATGTATTTGCAATCTTACAAACATGTATTTAACTTCTATTCCCAGTGAAACCTATTTTACAGTTTTATAAGAGAAAATATGAGCAGATTAATAGAGTTGAAGTCCATTTTTTTAATGGACAAAAGGTTTAGAGAGATAATTTTACAGCAAAGGTATAGGAATTGCTAATAAGCAATTGAAAAGATGCTCAACATCATTGTTTCCAGGAAAATGCAGACTAAAACCACAGTGAGATTCCACTACACATGTACTAGAATGGCTAAAATGAAATTTTAACCATATCAAGTGTTCACAGGAATGGAGGAAACTGCAATTTTCATACACTGATGCGAGAAAGCAAAACGACATAACCATTTTGAAAAATAATTTCCTGAAAGTTAGAGCTATGCTTACCAGGAGAAGAATTGTACACCTGGACATTTATTCACCCCCAAATAAAACATTTCTATCCACACAAAAACCTGTACAAGTTTTTTATAACAGCTTTATTCATCATAGCTAAAAAGTAGGAAGATCCAAACCACCTGTTGCCTCTCCACACAATGGAATATTATTTGGTCCTAAAAAGGAATGAAATATTGATGTGTAAAACATGATGGATTTCAAAACTATTACGATGAGTGAAAGAATACAGACAGAAGTTCTACATACTGTATGCTTCCATTTTTATGAAATTCTAGAAAATGTAAACTAATCTTTAGTGACTGAAAGCAGGTAAGTGGTTGTCTGGGGAAGAGGGTGGGGAGAGATATGGATAACTAAGAGACCCAAGGAAACTTGGGATGTTCATCTGTTATACTGTTTGTTGCAGTAGTTTCACTGGTGTAGCCGACCTCTGGCAATTAAGTGTGTGAACTCATCCTAGAAAAAATGCTACATACCTCATTGCTGAATATCACTATGGTCATATTCGACACGCTCCCCTTAGAAAGCGAGGCACTGATGCCAGTGCCTAGTCTGCCCTTCACAGCAAGTTTGGAACTCTTTTTCTGCAATGACTATAAGAGTTGCCACCATATGGCATACAAAACGCACAACAAGAATAAACACCACTCAGGAAGATATTGCCACATGTCAACACAAACACAGGTGTGAGACCCTGATATACTAAGGTTATGACACTTTACTCAGTTGTTTGCATAGTGCTGCCAAGGTAAGCATGTGGTGGCAAGTTTGCAAACTTAATTGTCAGACCTTGTACTTATCAAAGTTTACCAGATTGTACATTTTGAGTACATGTAGTATGTCTAGTTTATTGTGTTTCAATTATACATCTTTTCTTTAGTGAATTGCATACCACTAGCTATTACAACAACAAGGAAGACTTAGAATCAGCCAATATCCATAGGTGGAGCCAAGGGTTTCAGAGCTAGAAGGAGATTCTGCTCTTTTCTTCTTGGTGGAATAAAGTACATGTAACATGAACAAATGGTAGTCAGAATGTTATCCTGCTTATATCTAAGCCAAGAGGTCATCAAGACTAACTGATGCATGGTTTCTCAGTGATCTTACAGGGAACATTTTTGTCCTGGGGACATAACAGTTGAAAGCAAATGCTGTTGGAGGGGGAGGGGATTAAGGATGAAACTGATCACTGCTAAGCTTTTGGCAGCTACGGAAAAATCCTCGGGGATCATGAGACTAAGCCGAGTGATTCTGGCACATAGGATCACCTTCGGCATCTATTAATGCTAATAAATTTATCATTTTAAAACATGCTATGAAACAATGAATAAAAAGAACTACGGTACTTTCTCTCTGTGAATCTAGAAGTTGATCTTAGGTGTTCAGCTTTTGGAAGCTACTTATCAAAATCTGAAAGGGAAAGTAGTAGCTATATCAGTGTTTTTCTAGAAATGCCATTTCTGTCTTTCTGATAAGCTCAAGATTTTGCTTTTCTTCAAATTCTACTCATCCATGCTTCCTCTTAAAAGGGATCCTTAAGACATCATACTTCAAGTAAATAATTGGAGGTCAAGTGGTATGATTAATAACAGCCATGACATAGGATGTTTAGGGTATAACTTATAAATAGTATAGTCCACTTTCAAAATAAAGGAGGGGTAGAGGATAAAATTATTAGCTTTTACTATTGTGACTCATAACAACCCTTATGAATTATCTACAAAGCAGGTTTTATTAATTAGCCATGTAATTGTTTGATAAGTCACTTAACATCTTAGGTCCTCAAGTTTCCACATTTGTAAAATGTATGAGTTCAACTAGAAATAAATCTGTAAGTAATTGCCTTGTTCTTAAACTCTGTAACTATAATCTGAACCTTTTATGGAAAAATGTGAAGTGGTCAATATTTTTAAATGAGAAAGGAGTAAGTGGTTTTATGAATCAAGGTGCTATTCATACTTCTATTAAGGATAATCATATTGGTTAGTTAAATAAGATGGTGTGTTATGATTATAAGTCTTGCTATATTAAAGTGCTAATACAGCCTACGTATCTACTGTGAATTTCAATATTATTGATAGAGTACCTTAAATGTAAATGTAAAAAGCAATTGAATAAATAGTTATTCAGCAAATAAAATTATTGTTTTATAATCACTTCTTGGCCTCTTGGCTAAGATCAAGTGTAAAATTATTGGTTTATAAACATGGCTATTGCAAATAGACTCTGTGGCACAATGATTAAAATTTACACAATTAAAAAATATTACTGATCCACTAATAATTCACTACTGTTTCTGGTGAAAAATTTCAATGGATTATTAATAGTCTTAAGCAAGAAATACATAGAAAAAAAGAATTTAGTAATACCAAATAGGAGACAAATAATTTTCACTACAGAGGACCATTTTGTATTTCTGTTTGGGGGCTTTGAAAAAAAATGATATCAAATTGCTAAACAAATCAGTTCATGTAAGTTTACTTAAACACAGCTTCATTGAACACCCACTCAATTTCAAGTCAAGAAAACAAAACAAAATAGTCTTCTCTGATTTTTCTTCATCTTAGAAAATTAGTCCAATTTAATAGCCTCCTCTCTTCATGAAGAGCTTTATCACATGCAAAGTGCTGTGCTAGGCAGTGAGCAGAATGAATTAACAGGACAGTGTCATGTCCTTTGGGAAGTTCCACAGAGAGGCTTTTTAAAGGCCCTGATGGTAACAAAGTAATAAAGGCACACCACCCAAACCTGACTTTTATTTTTCTGCTGAGGGCTTATCAGGCTTTTCTGGGGCACAGGAGGAAGAGAGGGAATGCTCCCATGTGTAAGAGTGGGCCCTGTGGTTATCAGAGGACTTAAATAAAATAACTAAGCTTCCTAAAGCCTAATCTCCCATTCACAGTTCCAAATGCACCCATTATCTCAGCATTAGGACCTACTAATTATGCCTTATTTAATTTTCAAGATTTCTCCATCTGTCAGTACACTGAAAAGTATGGCAGCAAATCTGGGCAGAGTTAAAGGCCTGAAGTAGAAACATTCATGCTTTGTGATCAATATTGGCTACCTAGAGACATCCTAGAACATAGTTAAAAGACTATGTGAATTTCAAAAAGGACGCTCTCAGACTACAGTGAATTGTAAATCTGTAAAAATGGTTCAGATTGGAGGACATGGAATTATAGCACAAAGTCAAGTGGAAGGGAGATGAGGTAGGAACCTGGAAGAAATCAAAACAAACTCCAATCATAATTAGAGAGAGATTAAAATTTTCTTCAGCAATTTAAGAAGAGGAAGTAAACTGATGTGGGAATAAGCAATTGCTAACTATTTCCTTAAACTAATTTTCACCTTAGTGAATGGTTCCATTTAGACTGTATTCATATAAGACGGAAGAACTTGTTTGAAGCTAACTCAGACAGCATTTACAACCACAATGGAAAAAAAACAAAACACACAAAACTGGATGCCTGCTCCACAGTTTTTGTAGCAAGAGTATGGAAAAAGAATCAGGGGCTAGAAAAGATAGTGGGAGGCCCAGGACTTCAACAGAAATTTAGATCAATGAGAACCTGCGCATGTTCCCTTATTTCAACATTTTGAACAAGACGGACACTTCCCGGCCTAAATGAGAAATTTTCAGGGCTACTGAACACTGCAAATGCATGGTGCTCAATGGCCCTAAAAATTTCTCATTTCTTACCTGTGTTGGTCCAATTTTCTAGCTGTTCATAACATTTTGGAACCTGAATCCTTATTGCCCACTGTGGTCTTCCAGGTATAGTTGTGTATTTCCATTATGCTCACTAAGCACGCGAAAGTGTCTGCTCAGTGTGTGTGCATGTGTGTGTGTGTCTGTCTCTGAAATTTGAAACTACATTAATCTGCTACACAATTCCAACTAGAGAGGGGAGATCAAAGAGATAAAGAGTTAAATAACCATTAAAAACTCTCGTGAGTGCTTCAAACACATAAAGGCAAACGATGAGACTTCTGTAACATTCTATACTTCTCTGTAAGCATTTACTTTGTGATGAATGAGTAAAAATGCCAAGATAGAACTGTGCACTACAGTCAGTGTCTATCAGGAACAACTGAATAAACTACATGCTACTCCATTAGGGGATTCTTTTTACCACTTTTCAAAAATATCCTATTTATTTTTGCCTTGGCATTTTTACACATGTTGTGCTAATGGCCTAGAATACCTCCCTCTGATTTTTCACTAACCTGATTAATAATACCCAGCCTGTTTCAGTATCCTCACAAAGTATTCTCCAACTTCCCTTTCCTCCTTCCTAATACTGTTTGCACTTTTACTCTTTATAGAATTTGACATAATTCTATATCTGTTGCTTTTTTTCCATATTTCGTTTTCTCCTTAATTTTTGGTATTTTTCACAATTAGCTGGAGTCTACTGGTAATATGTCAAGAGAATAGATTTTATGTACTCTTACCACACACAAAAAGTTAACTATATGGGATGATGGGCATGTTAATTTGCTTGACTGTAGCAATCACTTTAGGCATGTGTATATCAAGAGAAGAATATCAAAACATAATATTTTATACGTTGAATATATATATATATATAGAAGAAAATAGGGAAAATCAAAAGCAAAGTATTGTATGATCTGTGAAGGACATATAAATATAAGGTAATCTTATCATATTCTCAGACCCTAGAATAATTCTCGGCAAAGAATGACCAAAGATTCATAATCAATAGTTAGTATAAAAACACTCTGGAAAGGGGTAATACCTTGAATACAATCCTGATAGCTGAGACAATGCCTACTAATGCAAATTGAAAAATTATTATTTTTGTAAATTAGTCGTGTATGCTAAATAAGAGATGCTTTACAGATTTGGCAAGAAGAGAAAGAGGAAAGCCCACTAGCTGAACAAAACCATTTATAACCATATTAGACTAATAGAGAATAAGTTCCCCGCAACATCTTCTGATTGAAATGGGCTTACGAAGAAAGATTTCCTTAGTATATTTTTTGAATTAATGAACTGGGAAATAACCACCATTAGAATTCTTCAGAAGTAAATGTTAGCACTGGGAAACTTTTACTGAAACCAGTCACAAAGCCTTGGTCAAAGGTCATTTTTAAGATGGCTTGAATAAAAACTTCTTTTTTCCCCATCAATCAGTTTTATCACATACAATATAGAAATGACCATCTTGGGAAGTTGGTAGAGTGCCCTGGATTGGTATGTAGCCCTTTTGACAATCTCCATTTTCAGGAACTCAGAGAATGTTACTCTAAACATTTTTGGGGGGATAGAAAAAATTAACTAGCCAAGTGTCCAAAAGTTGGAGAGATAACCCTCTGAACGCTCATCAGGAACTTGTAAATTTGAATTCTCTTTACAGGAAAACATTAAATTCTGGGTCAGATTTCTACTTCCAGATGAAATAGGGTGACAGGAATCAATTTTATTCTCCTGTCTGAAATGACAAGAACAAAAACTACACAAAATATATGAAACAACAGTTTTAAGACATTGAGTGACAGAGCATGAACGATAGTGATCCTTCAGATATAGGGAACAAATGAGGCAAGCACTATCATGGCTCCAGCTTACTATCTGCAAATAGTTTTCAGGCCTTAGCACAAGAAGGGGGAACATACAGAGAGGCTGGTAGTCTGTCTTAGTTGAGAAGACTAAGTGGTAACCCAGGAATGTCAAGACGGCTAGAGTTTGCAGAACAGAGTACCCAAGAGGAGAGAGCTGCATAAAAAGAGAAGTCCATAGATCTGCAGCAGGTACCCCTGGATATTCACCTGCGTTCTGAGCACTGCATGCATGCAAGACAACCATCTGAGACTGGAGAAAGAACAACCTAAAAGGAATAAAGGAAACAACTTCTGAATCTGAATAGGGCTGGAAACAGTTCCTATTCCCAAAAGTCAGAACGGAAAACTTCAGAATTCCTGGGCACTGAATAGAATACACAAAAAGGGTTACACACACACACACACACACACACACACACACATGCACTCACACACACAAACACACACACACACACAGATGTTCCTTGACTTACTGTGGGGTGATGTCCTGATTAAACCCACTGTAAGTTGAAAATATTTTTAAGTTGAAAATGCATTTCATATACCTAATTTACTTAACATCATAGATTAGCTTAACCTACCTTAAACATACTCAGAACACTCATGTTAGCCTACAATCGGGAAAAAACCATCTAATACAAAGCTTATTTTACTATAAAGTGTTGACTGTCTCATATAATTTATTGAAAACTGTACTGAAAGCAAAAAACAGAATGGTTATATAGGTACTTGAGGTACAGTTTCCACTATGTACTGCTTTTGAAACATCTTAAAGTCAAAATAATCATAAGTCAAACTATTTATAGTCCAGGACTATCTATATGCATGCATAAAGCTTTATTTTAATACATGGTTAAATTACTTGGCAACAGCTTTATTGTTGGGATCTTGCTATTAAACATCGGTAGGTGGGTTGAGAAAAATGTTGGCTCTAGAGCTAATTAGACCTCCATGTCTTATAAAGTTATACATATATTTACCATATGACCTTACTATTCCACCTCTCAATATTTACAAAAAAGAAATGAAATCACATATCCACATAAAGATTTTTACATGAATGCTCATAGCAGCTTTTTTTTTTTTTTTTTTTTTTTTTTTGGTATTACAACAGCCAAAATTTATAAACAAATGAAAAGGCCATAAATAGGGAAAGAAATGCAAATTCTGGTAACTCCATGCATTGGAATTATTCTTAGACATAGAAAGGAATGGACA
>CAUYRH010037076.1:0-10350 GCA_963574655.1 Perodicticus potto | reverse complement strand
CAACAATGACGGCTACAACCAAAAAAAATGGCCGGGCGTTGTGGCGGGCGCCTATAGTCCCAGCTACTTGGGAGGCGGAGGCAGGAGACTCGCTTGAGCCCAGGAATTGGAGGTTGCTGTGAGCTGTGATGCCACGGCACTTTATCCAGGGTGACAGCTTGAGGCTCTGTCTGAAAAAAAAAAAAAAAAAAACCTCTTATCATTCCAAAAACCAGTAAAATCTTACATACACCAAAACCAAGATAACACAGATGTCAGGATTATCTGATAAGGTTTTTATGGCAGTCAGATGAAAAAAATGGGGAATTTTAGAACTGTAAAATACAAGAACTTTAATAAAAAATATCGGGATAGAGGAAAGAATCAGCAAGTTCAAAAGCAGAACAATAGAAACTGTGCAGTCTGTACAGCAGAGAAAAGAGAGACAAAACGTGAACAGGACCTTAGGAAACTGTGGTACTGCAACCAAAGAGCTAACATTCATGTCATTCAGTCTGAGGAGAGATAACAGGAAGGGTCTAAAAACGTATTTGAGGAAATAATATCTGAAAACTTCCCATATTTGGCAAAATATGTAAACTTATACATTCAAGAATATGATTGAACCCCAAAGAGGATTCAACCCCAAGATAACATAGTAGAACATCTTCAGGACGTAGGTGCCAGTGAAGAATTACTAGACTTTAAAAGTATAATCCATAAAAGAAAAAATAGATAAATTAGATTTCATCAAACATTTCATGAAAATCCAAAATGTTTACTCTGTGCAAGACAACTATTAAGATAACTATTAAGATAAAAAGACAAGCTATAGACGGCAATAAAATATTTGAACTGTGGCACACCAGTTGAAAATCATTGATGCAGACAGAAAACAAAGAAATTTAGTAGGATTATAACATTTCTATACAAGGCTGGTTTATGAGTTACAGCAATTTAGTTACAATTTGTTTTCTGTACAGCTTGTTTTCATTTCCTGTCCAATGTAAGAGAATGTATTTAACATTTAGACAATGTAATAGTCCTGAGGTCTTTGTGAGACAGTTAAGAAGGAAGTTAATCTAGAACGAAGATCAACAGTTAAGAGGGAAGGCGTCTTCCTTGGTGCCTGCTAATCACTTACAACATTTTACCAAACAATGTTAGGGTTATGGTATAGTTAAGGTTAGGGTTAGGGTAGGTAAGTAAAAATGTAGGTCAGTAAAAAGACTAATCTGTAATCAGAGAAATAAAGGTTACATTTGCTTAGGTTACAGCTGCCTGTTTATGAGACTGAGGTCACATAATCACATTCCATTAAGGCCCAGCATATTTTAAAGTCCCAACAGCTCAGATTTTTGATTACTTATTTTCACAACAGCAACTCCCATGACTCTCTAGAGAATTATGTTAAGGGGTGGGGGGAGAGAAGTAAATCTCAAAGAGTCACATATTATATGATTTCACTTAGAAAACATCCTTAAAATGACAAAATTATGGAGATGAAAAAAATTAATGGTTAGCGATGGTAGAAGAGGCGGGGAGAGGGTGTGCTTATAAAGGGGCAGTAGAGGGAGATCCCGTCACTCCTTAGTATTCGTGGAGGATTAGTTACAGGACCTCCCATGAATATCAAAACCTGAGGATGCTCGAGTCCCTTATTTAAATAGGCATCATATTTGCATATAATCTAACAATTTCTAGTTTATCTAGTATATACTAGAAATTGTTGGGGCTCAGGCAGTGGTCAGCTTTCTTATTTCTTGGCGTGCTCTTGGCTAAAGAATGACCAGACACCCTAAAGCAAGGCAAGCATGAAACAAAGTTTATTGAGGAACAGAAAGATAAGTTTGCAGAGGAAGGGTAAGATACAGGTGTACAGAGCAAGATACAGTCACCATAGATGACACGTGGGCCCCCTTGTCATGGCAAAAAAGGCTTTGCTTATGGCCTGGGGTGCTGTTTCAGACTGTCTGGATTGGGCTTATCTCGTGGTTCAGAAGTCACCTTAGCTCCACCGAGTCTTACTGTACATGCAGATGGACAAAGCATAGTCCTCTCTGAAAGCCCACTGGGGACGCCTGAACTGAAATGTGGATTTATGCTAATGACATGATAATTAGCTTTAAGGTTGTTCTAGGCCACCTTCCAGTGTTTCTATTGTACTTATGCCCCTTGGCCATTGAGATGTTGGGAGTCCTCCGCATTCTTTTGCAATTGGCACTAAATCATGATCGGCAGATTGGTGAGGGGGTCCCTCCTTTCCCAGGTGTGGGCAGTTGCTTTGGACAGGATTAAGGTAGGGCGGCACCAAAGCTGGGGTGTGGCTGGGAGCCCACCCTTCTTTTTTCCTAGGAGAGCCAGAATCCTAACTGTCTGCCTAACAAAATCATCTCTAAATTACTTATAAAACCTAATACAATGTAAATAGCAATCATATGGTATTGTTTAGGTGATAACAACAAGAAAAAAAAGCACGTATATGTTCAGTACAGATGCACCTTTTTTCCAAATATTTTCTATCTGTGGTTGGTTGAATCCATGAAGGTAGAATTCATGGACACGGAGGGCCAACTGTATTTAGAATAAAGGAAAATGTCTGCACTTCAATCGTGATTTGTGAACTAAAAATCAAATCCTAAGCCTCCCCTTACTCCCATCACTGAATGGACACCATAAAAAAGAAATGGGCAAATTCCTTCTTTCATGAATATTCATGACTCCTGTAGCATGTTACATATATATATATTTGGCCACCCTGCTCGGCATAAATTCCTGTTCCCATTGCCTCTCTCTTGAAGCACATAATCCTGGCCTCTGACCAGGGGCTCTGCTTTCCAATGTGCTGAATGACCACCTGTAGGCTACAACTCTTTATGAGAAATAAAGGTTTGCTTTCCAAATTATAAAGCTTGTTATGTTTTTTCAGTTAACATGACGGCAGTTACATAAATGTACACATGTGATAATATGACATAGAAGTATAAATACACATTGCACCAACTTTAATTTCCTGGTATTGATACTATACATTAAATATAACTGGGGGGGGGGAATTTGTTGAAGCGTACACGAACCTTCTTGTTCTCTCTCTGTAACTTCTTATGAATCTGTAATTATTTAAGAAATGCGGTGACTGTAACTTAGTCATCTAATTTGGAGACGGTGTGCTTAGTCATACTCTGTAATGATTTTGCTTCCGCCTCTGGGGCATTTGGTTGAAATTTGTATGAATTGCCACTAGATGACACCACTGATTACACAAACCAACCCTCAGACTAGTCCCTAAAGATCTGAAATTTATTTAAAGCTCTATTGCTTTCAAAAATGTGATTTAGAAAAAAAATACGAAATTTATCATCCGATGAAATTTTACTCTCTGCTGATCCTAGGACTATTGTTTATCTGCCTCACTTTAATTATGTGAGTCTTCATTATGGTTTTTGCAGGAAAGGCAACGCAGGGCAGAGTCAACAGTTTTATAACTTACAGATTTTACTTGTTTTTTATCTACTTGGTCTTACTTAAAGCTTTTAGGAAAAAACTTCCAAATACTTCCTTAGGGGCGCTAAAATTTCTTTGTGGCTGTGATTGAGGGAGGGTGGTGGTGGAAATATCATAAAGAACTTTCAGAGCTGTGAATGCTATGAATTAAGTGTCCCACCTAGTTACAAAGCAATTTACCAAAGGTTGCTGCATAAATCTTCCCTATTTGCTTATGTTAATATTATTTTTTAATTTCTGTATTTTATGAAGTTTGGGCACCTGAAAGTTTGCTGGCTACAGAGACTGTCCCTCTCAGGGCTACTCAATTCTCAGAAATGCAAACACGAATCTCAGGGGCCAGGAGACTGTAGACCTCTATAGCCCAAAGCCTGCTGGAATTATTCAAACCCTCCCACTTCTGCACTGTTTATTCTGTCCTGCCTTTCCTGAAAAAACAAGAGCAAAAACGAAAAACCAATGAAGATTCATGCCTAGATTCCCCTTTGCTGCTGCTTCCTCCTTCTGACCAAAACCCACCGCTTCCCTGTGGGTCTGAAGGAGGGCATGGCTTGCACCCTCCTCTCGGGAATGTAAGTGATCAAAATCTTTCAGTGGCATTGGCCTGTTTGTGTCATCACTTAGTCACCTCCATAAGTTAAAAGATACTGACTCAGTCTCAGAGTTGCTTTCAAAGCCAGATAACCCACACTTGCCTGTTTCTTAAAGATCCGTGTTTTCCCCAGTCTTTGAGTGCTAGAGGGGCATGATTCGGTGATCTTACATTTCAACCTCAGGACCTTGGTACTGGTTACCTTTCCCATTTCTTCCCTCATGCCCATTAGGTCCACTTCCTCACTTGAAAGTCTCCCAAAAGTCACTTACTTGGAGATGTCTGAGGTAAAAATAACTAAAAGCTGTCGGAACACCAAAAATATTTTACACCTGGAGAGAGATGTGTCTGTGACTTGCGTCATGGTGGCTAAAATTCCTATTTCTCGGGTTACAGATTAACTCGCTTTCTTATTTTTCTTGTTCGGTACAATCACTGAAGAAAATGAAATGTCATCAGGGACAAAAAACTTCCTGCCTTCTTAATTGATGCCGCTCATAATAGACTAACTGTCCCTTTGTTGTCCTGCTTTGCTTAGAGCAGATGACAGAGAACTCATGGCTGCTACACCCTCTGCACAAAATGTCAAGTGCAAAGAAACACCGCTTCTAACCGATAAAATCGCTGCCGCCATGTGCCAACCTTGTATAAATGTTATAATCCTGCTAAAAACTCCTCTGTCTCTGCCGATAACTGAGACCTTAACTTCGATACTTTGGAACGTGGACTTTATTCATTTGGGCTTGAATAAACTCCTTAGATCAGAGTCTGATCCTTTTGATTATTTTAGGCTGACACATATGCAGCACCCTCATCCTTCTCTAGTCATGCCCTCTGCTTTCTGTTTTTCTTCCGAGTATTTGTACGACATGTCTTTTTAAAAAAAAAAAAATTATGATTTTCTTGCTCCATTGTATTGGTTTTCTAGGCCTGCTCCAAAAGAACATACAAGCAACAGACATTTACTGTCATAGTTCTGGAGGCTAGAAGCCCAAGTTCAAGGTGAATTTCTTCCGCGGCTTCTCTCCTTGGCTTACGGATGGCTGTGTTCTCACTGTGTCTTCACATGGTCACCCTTGAACTATGTGTTATCTGTATCCTAACCTCTTTTGTAAAGACACCAGTAATTCTGAATTAGAGGTTACCCGTGTGACGTCATTTTATTTTAATTAGCTCCTTAAAGGCCCTATCTGGAAACACAGTCCCATGTAGCTAGGCTATACGTACATGCTCCAGAATACTAGTTTCTAAGCGCATGAGTCTTCTGTATTGCTAGCGTTAGCCCTGAGCACGCACTAACTCAAAATATGACTATAGGAGCCCAGAATATAATTCTCTCAAAATACACTTTTTTGGCTTAGTTGGAGCTAACGCTGCAGACAACCAGAGTAGCCCTGAAAAACTGTCCTTTTGTAAAAGAAATTTTCATCCAGGATGGAAATCTACATTAGTAAAAGTATCTCCCTCATAAAGAGGGCTGCTCTGAGACAATGTGATTGCCTGACTACTTTGGATCCACCTAGTAAGACGATCTTTGTTCGCTGCACATTTCCTTCCCTTACCCTCTGTTCTCGTCTGCACCACGCCCCAGACCCCTAAGTCCCATTCCTCTCTGTAGCTCAAAATGCGGTGTAACCTTGAATCACCTGGCGCTTCTTCAGGTCTCATATTATCGTGGGACTCCTGTGCGTAGGAACGTAATTAAACACAGTTTTTCTCCTATTGGTTTGTTTTATGTCAACTTACTTGTAGCTCAGCCAAAGAACTTACAAGAGTGGGGAGAAGCCGTTTTTTCTCCCCTGCACTAGCGAGCCTGTTTCTGGCCTTCTCTTGGGATGTCTACGAGCCTATCGGCAACACATGAACTGTTTGAAGCTCTTCACAGCTTACTATTTCAAATCTGATGGCTTTGCAATGTGCCTTTATAATTAAGTCATTTTAAAAAATATTGTAGTATTAATGGACAGAAAATATCAAACCACAGAGTCATTAGTTGGCAGTGAAACTTGTAAATTTATAGAACCTTAATTAAAATTATAACCTGAATTAAATTTTTATATTACCTTTACTTTGCCAGTAAAAACCAAAACATCTGGCTTTTGGCCTGTTCTTATAAAAACAAGAGTTTCTTTATATGAGATAAGTATAAACCAACATTAATATTATTTTTTTCTTATATAGGTTTCATTATAACAAAGATAATCCAAAATATCAACATAAAATTTTGAGATTTATGTTTACCTTTTTCTTGTCAACTAATAAGAAATAAAATCAACACCAAAGTTGAGTGGCAAACAAAAGAAAAAGTGTTCTAACTGGGGTCTCGAGAGTTGCAATTTGGGAAACACAAATCTAGTAAGCAACTAAATCATGTTCTGTCGAGGCAAGGTCAGTCAAGGGCTTATAGGGCCACTGTAGGTTTGCACGCCTGAAAGATTTTCGCACAGTCTGTGATTGGTGATGGCTGGTAGAAGCTTAGGATGTCCCTGGTTAATGATCAATCCAGTTCAAGTAGCTGTCTCTCCAGAGGCTAGTGATCAGGACCAGTGAAAACAGTTCAAATCAAACGCAGCTGGTTTGGCACCTGCGGCTCAAGCAGATAAAGCACCAGCCACATACACCTGAGCTGGTGGGTTCAAATCCAGCCCAGGCAGCCAAACAACAATGACGGCTACAACCAAAAAATAGCCGGGCGTTGTGGCAGTCCCAGCTACTTGGGAGGCGGAGGCAGGAGAATCACTTGAGCCCAGGAGTTGGAGGTTGCTGTGAGCTGTGATGTCACAGTA
The DNA here is from genome assembly GCA_963574655.1 of Perodicticus potto. Lineage (NCBI taxonomy): Eukaryota > Metazoa > Chordata > Mammalia > Primates > Lorisidae > Perodicticus > Perodicticus potto. Next base: position 3,489 of record CAUYRH010037076.1, on the reverse strand, counting down.
TTCTACCCAGGGTGACAGCTTGAGGCTCTGTCTCAAAAAAAAAAAAAGTCAAATGCAGCTGGTTTTATGATTTGGCCCAGTTCAGCAGGTCAGACTCCTGGGTATGTATGTAACTGGGGGCCAACTCCTCATGCCCCAGCTCCTCGTCAGATACCTCTGGCATAATCTCCATTCCAAGTTTTCTTTTCACATCCCCATCAATAGGTTCCACTGGACGTTGAGAAAGGTATATTTTCAGACATATGATTTCATGGTCTCTTTCTTTCAAATCACATCTACACTAAAAAGGCAAATTGGCTTTAATAAATGAGGGCATGATTTATATTCAGAGAAAATCCTTACAATTCTACAGTTAAGAAAATGTTTAGAAAAATGAAAGGCTTATGTGATCTGTAAACGAGGACCTGATAAGCACCTCTGGAATGGCAGAATAAGAAGCTCTGAAAATGAGATCCTCCCTAAAAGTTATGAGCAGAAAACCATAAAATCAACCATTTTGAAGGTCCTCAGATTAACAAGGCTTGCAACAATACAGGGAGCGTTTGTGAAGAACTCTTACAGCTCTGCAACAAAAGAGAAATAACCCATTTTTTAAATGGGCAGAAGACTTGGATAATCATTCTGCAAAGAAGGTATAGAAATGATCAATAAGTACATGAAAAATGTGAATATGAAATAATGGAAAAATTATTACCTCCGGTTTTTTCAATAAAGGTAAAAATCAAGCTCTTTCCCTTTCAGAAAGTCCTGTTATACCTTCATTAACAGTATATTCCAGACTCCAAGTAGACCCGCAGTAAGGGAAATGGAGGAAAGCATCAGAATTCAGAGCTAAAGCAAGGCATCACCCTGTCCCCAGGGCAGTGTGTTGCTTTCCCCGTGATACAGTAACTCCAGTATGAAGAGAAAAAAATCTATTTTTCCTTTAAGCAGAGCAGAGAAAATTATTTTTCATGATCACTTGCGTTCTCTTTTTTCCTTGCTAGGCAACTATTGGTCTTATGTAGGGCACATCTGCCTGCCTCTAATGGAATGTGGTAAACCGTTCTGTCCCGGGGGGACCCCAGATGACTTGGCAACCTTTCCCTGTGGGATGGCTTGATTTGAGACTGCTGTTTTTCATAAAAAAGAAGCAGAGCTGTGAGTCTAACCAGAATCAAGTTGCAGAGACTCAGAAGCTGGCACAGGTGGGGCTCATTAGCAATATTCTGAAAGGGCCAAAGGAAGCCCAGAGTGGAATGTTCTCTCTCTTGCTTTCTCCCATTATTTGTATGATATTCTCCTTTTGTTTTACATCGGATTTGCCATTTTTCCCTTTACACAGCTGTTTAAAATTAGGATCTTCAATTTAAGAGTAAAGATCCTTATAATGCCTTTCTAGAAATAAAAAAAATAAACTTATTCCTTTGCCCCCAGGTTTGAAAGCTCAGTCTTAAACTGACCTTGAAGGTGAGCAATCCTGATTGCATTATTGTCACCATGATTAAACTGTTACGCAAATAAAACTGCTTTCTATTCTCAGCAAACATGTAGATCATCAAGTAATATGTTTTGTTTTGGTTGCAGCCATCATTGTTGTTTGGCGGGCCCAGGCTGGATTCGAACCTGCCAGCCCAGGTGTATGTGGCTGGCGCCTTAGTCTGTTGAGCCACAGGTGCCGAGCCAAGTAATATGTTTTGAGCTCTAGCTTTCTTCTCATTTTCATTATATATTCCCACTTTAGTTTTCTTTGCATCAATCTTCTACTTTATATTACACTTTTTATCATATGTTTCTGACCATGCTGCTTTAAATTTTCTAGAAATAATCTATAAATAAAAGTTAATTTGTATTCTCATCTTCATTATTATATAGAAAGAACAATAAAGTTCTTTTTTTTTTTCCTTTTAGCATCCTTTATGGCTTAGCAAATAGTTTTTTGAGCTTCCACTGTGCCCGCCCTGTGGAACGTGCTATGGATATACAAAATTATGATATCACATTTAACCTCAAACCTGGAGCAATTTGAACAATAAGTAAATAATGGTAGTAGGGGATTTTAACCCATTTATTAAAATAATCTGTGAATCCATTATGAATTACTAAGAAACCCTTCTTTCCAGAAGAATTCATAAATGTAAAAAGCAGGAAATAAAAAAGTACTGTTTGTCAAGCACCATAGTAATAACTGTTTTAGGCAGAGATCTTCAATGGATGCCAACCTTAGAGGATGAAAGTATAATGAGAAACAGAATTTTTGATAGTCCTTGATTGTCTCTCCACACGCTATCTATTAATTGCAAAGGAAAATAAACAGTAACTTTACAGTGGAGAGATGTGTACGACACCACCTTAACCAAGGGATCAAATTGATAACAAGCGCCTCCTGATCTGATATATTGAGAAGAATACAACGTGACTTTTAAGGTGTTCTTAACACAAAGATCCATAATCTGAACTTAATCATGTGGAAAAATTAGACCCAACATAGAAAAATTGTACCAGATAACTGGAAAATAATCTTCCATGTCATTAAAGACAAAATAACTGAAGAGCTTTTCAAAAATAGAGAATAAGGATGTATAACATTTAAATGCAAAGTATGATGCTAGATTAGATCCAGAGCCAGAGAAAGGGCATCGGGGAAACAGTTGGGAATTTAAATAAAGTCTATAAAATAGGTATAGTACTACTATTATAACAATAACAATTTATTGATTTTGAAAATTGTGGTGGTGTAAGATGTTAATATTTAGGATATGTGGGTAAAAATAAGGAGAAATCATTGTACAATGTTGGAGCTTTTTGTGAGTCTGAATTTGATACAGTTTGAAAGTAGTTCCCTTTTCATTGATAATCCTGTTTCAAAGTTATTTGACTTACATGAATATACCACTTTTCTCCAATAGAGGACAATTTTTTATTTTTAATTCAAAAATGCAAATTATAATGACTTCAATTTTTTTGTAAATTGCCTTCATGATTGAAAAAGAAGAAAGGAGAGCCAGGGGTGATGGCTGACACCTATCATCCCATCACTTTGGGAAGCCAAGGCAGGAGGACCACTTGCACCCAGGAGTTCGAGACTAGCCTGGGCAACACAGCAGGGCCTTGCTTCTACAAAAAACAATTGTTTTAAAATTTAGCTAGGTGTGGTGGTGGGTTCCTATAGTTCCAGCTCCTAGGGATGCTGAGGTGGGAGGATCATTTGAGTCCAGGATTTGAGGTTACAGTGAGCTATGACTGGGCCATTGAACTTTGGCACTCCAGCCTGAGACCTTGTGAAAGAAAGAAAAAGAGAGAGAGAGAGAGGAAAGAAAGGAAGAAAGAGAGGGGGGGGAGTGAGGAAGGGAGGGGGAGAGAGAGAGAGAAAGAAAGGAAAGAAAGGAAGAAAGGGGGGGAGAGGGAGGGAAAGAGAGAGAGAGAGAGAAAAAGAAAAAAAGTAGTCATGACGGAAGGTATCTAGGACGGAAGGACTGATTTAAAGAAGGAGTGAGAGAGAGATAGAAA